>JADRCH010000255.1:860260-945109 GCA_019843965.1 Rhynchomys soricoides
GTTAACAGTATTTTCATTAAGAACTATGAAGGACAATTGGGTTAGTTTAATGGGCCATGCAATTCTGTTCATTAATACTCCCCTTTTAAAATAGCAATAAGAATTTCCCTCTTCTTTTATAATTCACTTTGTTCACTTGTGTCTGTTAAGTCCATGCAAGGGTCTGACATATTTTTGAAAACTGTATTTTTTTTAACATTATGGACAAACATGACTGAAGAGTCAAAACATGGTCTATGTTTGAAATAAGGCCTTCAACAAGGTTCTATCTGTGGGCTCAACACTGTAAAATGACATTTATTCCCAGGAATCCACAATGTCCCTGGTAAGAAGTGCAATTTCCTGACTACATCTTCGTACCTCAATGGACAGTACAGGAGCAGTTTCCAGGGAGCAAACCTCAGAGGCTTCAGCACTGGGTGAGCCTTCTACCCCATGACCTAATTACGAGGTTTCCTTCTCTAAACTCCGATCATTTTATTTGCATCCTCCCACTCTAGGCTGCATTTTTCCGCACGTTTATCTTCATGAATGTTGGCATTATTACAATTCTTTTCCTTCCGTCCTGCTCTCCTAAGAAACAGACTAGATTTCTACAGTGCCATTCTCTCTTATGAGGAAGGAAGAGGAAACAAACCCTAGGCTGTTGACATACTAGGAAGTCTGCTCTATTTTTGTCTAAAATTTTTGATCTTTGATAGCGTAATGGATGTGAACTCTGTAGGAGAGAACACTACAGGCTTGTAATGTGAGGAACAGATTTCTGCAGAATGAAGCTGACTGTTCACAACTGATATTTCTGCAAGCTAGCAAAATGCAGTCTCTCCCTCTCTCTCTGTCTCTCTCTGTCTCTCTCTGTCTCTCTGTCTCTCTCTGTCTCTCTGTCTCTCTGTCTCTGTCTCTGTCTCTCTCTCTCTCTCTCTGAGGGTGTGTGTGTGTGTGTGTGTGTGTTGAAATTTATTAACAGTATTGTGGAAATACGGAAATCAGCAGGCAGATGATTCCATTTTCAAACTAGGATACCAGACCAGGATGGCACTGACATTTGGGAAGAAGTGGCAGGACAGTTGGGAGCTCAAGGCTAGCCTCAGCTAGAAAAAAGGTGTAAGGATCGGGCAACACAACAATGCGGGAAGAGAACCAAGACAAAAATGAGCACAAAGCAGAACACAACACAGTTCTGGAGAGGAAGGACTGGCTGGCTACTTTTAAGAAGGAGACTACTCAGTAACCACTGAACATGTTTATCCTGAATTCCCATCATGGTGAAATCACTGTGTAGGAGCTACAGGGAATATAGGATAAAATAAATACACCACCATGAGATCATCCCCTCATGCAGTACAATGAAGGAAGCATTAAAAAGAACTAAACTGCACACATAACAACAATTTGAGGAAGTCACCTATGCATGTGGTAAGAATGGAATGTGCTAGAAAAACAGGGAAGTGCTAGTTCTTTATCCACAGGCCAAAGTTAAGAGTCTTACATACCAACATTCTAAAGTCCAGGTACCTGAATAGGGCATTAATAATTTACTAGTATAATTAAGTCGTGTTAATAGCTATTCATATAATCTTATATTGGATAGTTCACTAAGTGTTTTGGTCATTTTTATTTTCCCTGACTAAGAATGTTAAAATTCATGAGTTTTAAATTCCCTCATAACATTATGAGTCCAAGATTCTAAGGTACTCTGAGCAATAATAATAGAAATAAAAGTAATTATCCCTGATCTAATGATGGTGTAATTAGGAAGCAGATGATGTTCACAAGCTAATGGGCTACTGCTGATTTCCCTTCCTGCTGATCCAGGAGCCTGCAGGATGCACTCACAAATGGATTTTGCCTTTGAAATTAGCACAGTGATTACTAGACATTGTTATTCTGTCCCCCACTGTCCGCTAAGTGGCATTCAATTAATCATATGAAATGCTGACTCATAGGTTACCCAAGTCTTCATTAAGTCAAAGTATGTCCATTCAAGTCAGATTCACAGAAATTCTTAATCAAATGCATGCTACCAGAATGGAGCGTATATGAAATCAAGAGTGCATTTGGCGTGGTGCAGTCCCATAGAGCTTTGCATCTTCCACTGAAGATACTATAGCTATATCTACTCAGCACTCACATCTTTATATTGATTTAATTAGAATAACATTGAAAGATCTATTGAAAAACAAAATCTAACTCTAGGGATGAAACAGTCTGATGTGATACCTGAAGCTTTCAAATAGATAAATTTAGTAACTAAATAATTCTTTCATAACTACAACAGTATATTACCAGGTCAAGACTTCCAGAAATGTTCGAGTATATGAGGAATTCACGGTGATATTCCTTGTAGTGGGCTGTGGCAGACACTTTCACAACATGCCCCAAGACATGCTTGTCAGGGAAGTCATAGACTTGCTCATTTTTTTAAAAGTGGTTTTATATGTCATCTAGTCAAAGCATCATGGCCCAATATTCCACTTTTTTTCTTTAGACTGGCAGTAAGAGTCTCCTTTCTTGTCTCCTCTCTTGCTGAGGTTAATAAGTAGGTGAGACCTACTCCCTGTGTACAGAACATTCAACTCACTGGACCGGACATTTCTGCTCCTGATAGATCGGAGGCTGATGACACAGTCAGATCCAGTCAAAGCTTACCTGGACTACTTCAATAAGTCCCCTGAGCATCATACTTCCTTTCCCCACTGTCGTAAAGTTCTGTGGATTAGATTGTTCTTTTGTGGTAGCAATAAGTAATTAATTTCCCAACCTTAGTTGAAAAACCTATATAGTCTGCAAAAGGCTCCACTGGAACAAGTAAATGAGTTTCATGAAGAAAAACCAAATAATATATTTTTCTCAAATTAAGATGATTCATTTAGAAGGAACTTTTACATAATCATTACCTAAAAATATAGCTTTCATTTTTTTTCCTTTGCCACAAGAAGTATCCTTTATTTGTTCAAATTCATAGAGATTAGTCATAGTTTCTCCTCATCTCATAATAACAAAATCTATCTTGGGGTATGTTTTCTCAGGGTCAATAGAATAAAGACAATGCGTTAGGTCTTTCATCCCATGGGAATAGAACCTCAGTCAGAAAATAATAACTTTCCTAGTCCAAGCCATAAGGAAAAACTATCTAGTTAAATAAAAAATGTCCAGAGCCACCTTGTAAATGTCCAGATCAATCATTTTTACCGTGCCTTGGATATTGAAAAATGCATGGTCGTGGCTGACCATGGATGTCTTGATCCCTTAAAATACAATTTTCTTTATTGGTGAGCCAACATGCAATCTATCAGATGTAGGAATATTCATCCACACAGTAAAATTGTTACCATATGATTTTGTATATGTGTGTAGTTCAAATATTTGAATAGCAATACAAGATTATAGATATTCAATTCTATTTAAAATTATAATACCTACCATTCTGCTTATATAAATACGGCTGGAGGTATGTTACACCAATAGAAACCACAAGAGGAAGAAAACAGGGCTGTGGAGTGTAGTTCAGTGATAGAGTGATACTCTAACATGTGAGGCCCATGTTTCATCACTCAGTACCAATCAACGCGTATAGCTTGTAGAGTTCTGCATTGGGAGACATAGAGTTTAATGGTAAACAAAGCATTTAGTTGAGTATTTACTAACTTCTAGAAATGAGTTTTAATAACATTTGATGCTTTATATTAAAATGACAGAGATATTGTTCTGGGATTTATGAGAACAACATATTACATATGTGTGTATGTATAGAGTAAAGACAATGTGTAAGGCCTTTCATCCGATGGGAGTACAACCTCTGTCAGAAAATTATAACTTTCCTAGTCTGGGCCATAAGGAAAAACTACCTAGTCTGGGTGGGGACACAGAGTAAGGGTATTTTAGACAAACTGCTTCTGTTTCTATCTCAATGGTTGACAAGAATTTAATGTATGTGCTTTGACCTACAGCAATTATTGTTCTTGTCTGAGTCAAGAAACTATAAAAGATTGGGTAGATCTGAAGAGTCAAGGCTGTTTTCACTTGTATATTATATGTATTTGAATAAAAATGATTTTTGAATGTGACAAAACTGTACAGAGTCCAAGCCTGTTCTCAGACCTGAGTTCAGCATCTTCAAATCTCTGAAGCTTTCATTTACATGCCAAAGAAACCTGTTTTAATTTTCAGCCCCAACAACTTCATTTTAAGTAATGGTTCTGCTGTCTCATAACTTTCAATTTCCCTCTTCTGAGTTTGGTATTGCTTTCGGTCACTGCAGCCAATTGGCTTTCTTTCCCCTTTGGTGTTGGGAGCTAAACCATCTCTGTTACATCCCACAGCTTGAGACTTCCTGAGTTTTCACCCTTAGGGCTGTATGGTAGTCGATCCTCATTGTCATTCTCATAGAATTGAATATCTCTTAGGAGACAAATCTCTGGACATGACTGTGATGGCCAGCCTAGGGTGAGCTGACTGAGAGTGAGAAGTTTCACCTTACCAGATGTTGCCGGATGCATATCACTCAGGTTGAAGTTTTGAACTGAGTAAAAAGAAAAAGAGAAGCTAGGTTTATCTCTTTCTGTTTCCTGACTGTAGATGCAATGTGACCGGCTGCCTCCTGCACTTCTCACTGTGCCGGGCACACTGTGATAAACTACCTCTTCAAACCTTGAACCAAAATAAACTCTTCTTTCTTAGGTTCCTTCTAAGCAGATATTTGATCACAGCACCAAGAAAAGCAAATCTCAGACCACCTTTCTAAAGCAATCTCAGATAAAAATATATCAAATGTTCTGGTTTTTTAAACATTTAGGTTGAGAGAGTAAATTCCACATTTGTTTTGACTGGACCCTCAGTCATGACTTCACAAACGAATCATATGTGGTGGAAAGAACCGAGATTTTCCTACAACCCTGGTAAGTGAGAGAGAGAGGCTGAGGCCTCTGAGATGCTGGCTCCCATCTTTTAGAATGGTGAGACTAGAGTGGGTGGGGGAGAACCCTCATAGAAGCAAGGGGAGGGGGTGAGACAGGGGGTTTCAGAGGGGAAACCGGGAAGGGGGATAACATTTGAAAAGTAAATAAATAAAATAACCAATAAAAAATTTTAAAAATTGAATGTTTGAAAGTATTATTTTGAGAATCTTAGAACTAACAGGAAAAGATGGCTGAACAAGTAAAGGCTCTTGCTACTAAGTTCAAAGACCTATGTTCCAGCCCGAGAACCCACATGGCTGGAGAGAATTAACTACTGCAAGTTGCTTTCTGACTTCTGTACATTTGACACAAGCATGCACCTCTCCACACACTAAATAAATAAACTTTAACACATACACACACACATACACACACATGCCTTTCAACGCATGATGAAATAACTGAGTATAAAGTATGGAAATACTTTTATCATGAAGATGAATTACATTTTAATTCCTATCATTGGCTTAGCTAAAAGACAATTTTAAAATGATAATGTTGTGAGGCCATTCCTTCAACCACAGCACACATGAGTAACCAAAGTCCAACCACCTAGCATGTTGATTATATATTCAAAACTCTGACAGAATTATTTCTTTCATATTTTAATATAAAAAGAATAATCCCAAGTATAAAAATGAGTTGGTTTATATTTTAACCACACTTCTCTTCCAACTATTTTTGAAACTTAATTTAATAGTTATGTCTGCCTTGATTTTATTAGTATACCAGTTCATCTGTGTTTTGAAAATTAGAACAGAAAGCATCATTGACTTAAGAGATTTGTGACTTGTTTTAAAATATGATTAAAAAAAGATTGCTTGTCCTCAAGTAGTGTGGTTACCAGAGGTGGAGATGTAGGTTTTGGGAGTGCAGTGGACACCATGAGATGTCCCCAAAACAGTGAATAGCACATTCACCAACATTATGAGCACCCAAAAGCAGGCAGGAATACAGCCACTCTGATTATCACTCCACATCCTTGTCTTCCTCCTCCTCTTCCTCCTCTTTCTCCTCCTCTTCCTCCTCCTCTTCCTCCTCCTCTTCCTCCTACTCTTCTTCTTTTTACTACTCACCTTCCTCCTCCTTCTCCTCCTCCTTTTCCTTCTTAGTTTTCATGTTTTGAGGATGGAAAGTTGATTTAAATTGCTTACTACCTTTGCACAGGGCCAGAATTCAGTCCTCAGCATCCCTGTCAGGTGAGCCACAACCGCCTTTACCTATGGCTCTAGGGATTCAATGCCCTCCTCTGGCTTCCACAGGCACACAGGTATTCTCATGCTATCATGTATGTGCACACACACACACTCATAAGACAAAAATAAATAAAATAAATGTGCTCTGATGAAGCACTGTGACAGATGCAGGATCTGTTAAAGCTGCTGGAGAAACACTTTAGAAACCCTTGTCATTTCCATCATGAGCCAGAGGCTCTAGGCACCCACAGCCCCAATAAGCACTGGTCCTTCCCCCTTCAATTTCCACCATCAATGCAAAAGCACCGAAGAACAGAAGCCCCAAAATATTGCCTACTTGAAACCTGCTTCTGAAAACTACTTCTCCATTTTTTTTTCTGAAAACAAATACATATTGTTTAGTGTGTGCTGCATTTCTAAACAATGAACACGAGGTCTATTTTGATACTCTATAATTGTGACACAGCACAATACGTGAATCTGAAGCCAGCCAGACATTCCTTCCCAGTAGTCAAAGTCTTTATGATTGCACATAAGTCCTGTTCCACAAATGAAACCTGTTTATGGCACCATATGGGGTCCAAGAACCTGTAGCTAAATTTCACAGCCAAAGGTCTTAGGGGAAAATCTACTGCTATTAATTCGCTAAATGGCCAGTGCTGAACTGAGTCCCAATGACTTCTATCAGTGCGTTTCTCAAACTTCATCAGACATGTTTGTTTCTTCAGTATGTGCTGATTAATTTAGGACCCACAGCTGGTCAAGTGCTGAGACTACAGAGGTTCAGAATGAGACATCTTAAATGAGACATCTATGTCACACTTCAAGGCTCAGAAATCACTGAAGGAGAAGGGATAAGAAACGTAAGACCTCGAGAGATAGTAGACAAGAAAAGGTCTTGTTTTCAGGTCACAGCAGCTGTGATAGCATGCACAAGATGTGCACAGGTTCAAACCAGACAAAAATCCCAGCAGGTTGGGGGAGGGGGTTCATGAAGTTTCACTCCAGCTGAGAATCTGTTGGCAACTGAGAGATACTGAAAGAGAAAGACAACTTTCTTTAAGGGTGGCTCCTTGGAAGGTCAGTTATCCATGTTCCGGTGGATGCCAAAATATTCAAGAGTTATGAACAGCACAAATGGAATCTGGTTTGTTTTATTTGTTGGTTTTTGGTTTTGGATTATTTTTAAGGACACAATGTTGCCTGGATGAAAAAGTGAAGGCAGATCTTGGAGATGTTGAAAGGCTAGAATATGATCAAAATACATCGTATGGAGCTATCAGAGTTCATTTTTACAAGAAAGAGAAGGAAAAATTGTATTGTATATACAGAAAGCAAAAAATGTTTACTTGCATATTGCAAAGACCTCAAGGAAAAACATTCATTCTAATTTCGACCATGCATTTAAGATTTCTTAATGCTTATTGTTTGAGTCACTACTAATTTCCCCTCAGATCTGGGTCAAGATTTCTCTGCAAAGGTTTGTTTTGGTTTAGTTTTGTTTTTCTATATCCTGATAATCTTTATACAAGTAATAAAGAACAATGGTATTGTTTTCACCTCTCAATAGCTTGAAAGTATAGAGAGTCTTTTAAGAATTTTTCAAAAAATATTAAAGAAATTTTGAAAAATAAAAAAACATAAATAATATTTGGCTAATTTACTATATATGAATATTTCAGTATGAGTTATATATATCACAGTATCATGACAATAATTTCTCACTGGGCAGAGAAAAAATCCTTGTGGTAAGAGTGGATCAGAGAAGAGAGGGAAGGAGTGGGGTAAGTAAATATGATCAGAATACAGTGTATAAAATTATCTAAAACTTAATCAAATATTATATTTAAAATAATATTATTTTTAAATATAATATAATTTATAATATCAATAATTTGGCTTATTATAATTTAAATATAAATATAATATAATTTAATGCAACCCTGAGAGGTAGTTGAATCTACTAGGTGAACTGGGCATGGTGGTAAATGTTCATAATCCCACCTCTCAGGAGGCTGAGGTAGAAAGATCATGAGCTTTGAGATACACCTGAGCTACATAGTATTTACCTGATTAGCTATGGTTACATGAGAAGAGTCTGTCTCAGGAGAAATAAAGGGGAGAGGAAGATGGGAGGGAGGGAGGGAATGAGAGAGGCAGTAGGTGACTTTCTCCCCTCAGTAGAGAGAAAGGGGAAATGGGTTACTTCTCTTAGCAGATCAGTTTGGGGCTGGCTCTTCTCTCACAGGCTCTTAACTTTCTCCACCCAGTACTGCTTAACTAAACAACTCCTTTTTAATTGATTTACCAATCTCATGCTGATTTCTTGCTTCCTTGGTTGAATGTTGATCTCTAGCATTTCTGAAAGCCTGAAACTGAGTTACAAATCACGTAAGTTTACTATAGTGTCTATGATCTACGAGATTGGGTTGATCCTGTTGTACCTCCTCCCTGTTTAATAGAATTTAAATAATCCCTTTGCAAAGCATACACGCTGCTCAAGACTTTGGCCTCATTCCATGTAGTTGTCACTACTATAAAGTAAGGGACTCCCTCTTATCTGGCTTAGCCTTACCTAACAAACAATGGATTTTAGCAGTTACTTTTCACGGCCTGGAGACACCTCCTTCAACTTCCAAAAAAAATTGTCATACTCGCTAGTCATAGTTTTTACTTCAGGATCTAGGACAAATAATTCATTCTTATTGTTGACTCTTGAAGATCTCCTTTGCCAGACACTGAGCAAAACTCTTTTCCTGCTTTGTTACTGTTTGTATGTGTTCCTTTTGTTCACTGAACAACTGTGAAGAATTATAATTACAAAAATGATTAATGCAGTGAAGTCCTATAACTTGAAGGGGAATTGATGCTGATCATTAATTTATATGATCTTGTTTATCCTTATGATTGATTCAGTTTATATCTCATGGGCTTAGAGATTTTCCTTTTCAAAATTTAATATGTTCTATTAGCTAATTTTATATATATATATATATATATATATATATATATGTTATGAATGTGTTTGTATATGTGTTTGATTTTCATTCATCTTTCAGAATGTAGAACAATATGACTTTGATCCTCTCTCATGACCTTCATTTTTTCATCCAAATAAAACAGTGATTTGGTTATGTAGTTCTGTGTCTTTCATTCTTAATTTGTCTCTTGCATTGCTAGAAATGGCAACATATTCATTTAGACATTTTGAGATGTGAGTGTGAATATATGTTGGTGATGGTAGTCAGGGCTTGCCTTCCTTGTGTGATAATATCATCTTGAAAGAAAATGGGGGATATGTCTCATCTGTCACAGTAACTGCTGAACAAGCATGTAGTTCTGTTTCAGTCCCCAAGCCCTTCTTAAAATGAAGATACTTCTGTGTTCACCTATAAACTCTGCAGCATAGCTAGAAACAGGAGGATTCCTGGGGCTCACTGTCCAATCTTGCTGAAATTCAAAGCTGTGTGTTCTGAGAGACCCTTTTGTCAAATGATTAGGAGGATAATGACTGAGAAAAATTATTCAAAGTTGACCTCTGACCTTTACATGTATGTGCATATGTGAGTGCATGTACCCAATGCAACTCATGCATACATGCACAGACACACACCCACACCAGATTCATGTCCAGATACAAACAAGAGAATGTGTTATTCACTGATCAGTGAGGGACCGTTTTAGATAAATTCCCTGAATTCTCAGAATATAGCTGAGCAATAATTATGATTTACATAGAACTAGCCAAAATATTCAACCTTTATTCCTTTAGTTTCTATTCCTATCAAGATTACAATTGTAGAGCAGCCTCCAACAAGATATTCTTCTAGTAATTTGAACAAATTTAAATTGGAAATATATGTGTTTCAATTCTGAAAGAAGCATTATTTTTAACTGACAGCTTTAGAAAATAAATTAGTTGAAAAGCCTATAAATAGCACTGTTGGCAGGGTTTATACAGATATGGCCAAAATAAATTACTTGATGCATACATGTGCACTCATGTTCACACATGCTCACTTATGCACACTATCCTTCACAATTTCATCACATACCATTACTTTGTTAGTTACAAAGATAGAGTGAAATTGTCTTCCACAGCTCTTTTATTCCAACCATTTTATCATAGCTTCTTCGTGAATGAGTGTCTCAATAGCCATGGCATGAAAGCTGTCCCAGACACTCACTGTTTTAACTATTCATCTACTATCTTAGCATCACAGGTTAAACTGTCATCAGAAGCTACACACTTGCAAAGTCCTACCGAAGGACTACTTAAACATAACCTGAACAAAGGTGACAATGACAGATATGCTAACACGGAATGGGGAAAGTTCATGAGGACTCAATTTTTCCTAAAGAACTACAGGAAACTAAGGGATGCAAGGAACAGAAGAAAGTCTTCCCAAAGGAGGAGCCCTCCAACCAGTTATCCAATTCTAAAGTCAGCCTGAAGACATAACTACAAGTACCAGTATGTGTTCGTATTACATAGTTAGGAATATATAACCATATATATGTAACAACAACTAAATTAAAAAAAAAAAAAAACAAGAAATTGAAAGAGCAAGAAGAGGATGCATGGGAGAATTTGGAGACATAGAAAGAAGAGGTAAATAGTGTAATAATATTATACTCTTTAAAATGTTAAATTAAACAATAAATAAACACAGAGACATGGGAGAAAAATGGCCTCGTTCCTACTAGTTTCTTCCCACAGCAAGTTACTTACCTTGTCGAGTACCAATGTAGCCATCTCTACAATGAAAATAAAAGTGGAACTTCAGAACCTCCCAAGTTGCCATTGAGTTAGTTTTGTGTTGGCCATCCACTGCTATGCATGGGGCCTGCCCTGAAGAGTGGTTGGCATTCCCAGGGACACTCTTTTGGAGAGAATTCATTTTTCCATGTGTGACTGGTTATCAAGTGGAGATAGCTCCTGGGTTAGGGATGGGGGCTGCTGTCCACTTCTCCTCTCAGTACTGTGGCCACATCTGCTGAGGATGCATGCATATCTCATGCATGCATACTACCAGTCTCTGTAAGCTGGTCTGTGTTTAGAAGGCCTGGTTTCCATGGTGTCTTCCATCCCCTAACACTTTTACAATCTTGCTTCCTCTTCTTCGTAGTACCCTGAGGCTTGAGGGGTGGGATTTGATAGAGGCATCCCACGTAGGGCTGAGGGAGCCAAGGTCTCAGTCTCTGGACTTTGTCTAGTTGTGGGTCTCTATATTTGTTCAAATCTATTGCAGAAAGAAGCTTTTCTGATGATGACTGAACAATGCACTGCTCTAAGAGTATGGCAGAATGTTGTTAGGAGTCAGTCATTTTATGGCTGCATTCCTTTTTTAATTATTAATTTTATTTGTTTACATTCCAAACATCGCCCCCTCCCAGGGTTATTCACCCCATCCCCCTTCCCCTTTGCCACCAAGAGGGTGCCCTTCCCTCCATCCCTGCATCCAATTTCTCTGGAGCATTCCTTTATCAGAATAGTAGTATTTGGTTTTCCCCTTGGTTCCTGACCCATTTGGACTCATATTTCTGGCTACCAAAGCAGTGCTGGGGATTGGTTTCATGTGATGGAGTGGGTCAAGAAAAGAATTTATTTTATTTTATCTGATAGGTCTTCTACATGTATATTATGCCTTCCAGTTTTGTGTTTTTATGAGATTCCTATATCATATGACTTGTGTCTCTGCATCTATATGGGTTTCTTATGCTTTTTATTTGGCTCTTTGTTTTCTGTTTGCTTATTTTGTCCTGTTCTGGTTTGCTTATGTTTGTTTTCTTTTATTATTATTCTTTACTTGTGTGCTTGTTTTCTAAGAAGATGCAGAAGGGCTATAGATTTGAATGGGAGGGAGGATCATGGAGAAACTGGAGAAGGGAAAACTGTAAGTAGAATATTCTATATGAAAAAATCTATGTTCATTAAAAGAAAAATAATGGAAATAAAGAGCTAAGACTTGGTATGTAACTAAGTGGTACAGTATTCATCCAGCATGTTTAAGGACTGGACGTTAAACCCTAGAAACACAGACACACGTATATGTACAAAAGCACATATTTATTGGGGTTTATGTGCATATGTGCCATATATTATATATAATACATGTTTATAGTATTGGGAACTAAGTGCAATAATACAGTTTCTTGGCACATAAAATTTAAAGCATGAGTAAATCTTCCTGTTTTATTGTTCTTCACAGATCATCTAATCCTAAAAGAAAAGATTCTGGTGCTGAAGTAGCTTTCTAGTTGCACTCATTTTTGTCAGCTCCCATCTGCTCATGTGCTTTGATGATACTAAGAAGCTAGTTGAAAGAGCAGTTATGCTTCTTGATGTCTAAAGTTCAAGCCACAGCTCCAAAGTGACTGAGTGTGGTTGTATTGGTCAAGGCATGATGGGTGCAAAAACAAATAAACCAAAAATATCAACAAATACACACAGAGAAAGAAAGTGAGAGCAGACAGGTCACCATCTGAAAGAGTTGTCTGGTAGAATTAGCTGGGAAAAAAAATGTAGCAGTCAATCTTATGCTATCCAATTCAGAAGCCGCTGAGCTAAAATAGTGAATAGATAGATAGATAGATAGATAGAGATTAAGAAAGCTATAGGAAGCAATAAAAATGAATAAGAGCCATTCAGTAGCTCTGCACCTCGAGTGTCTGGCCAGTCCTTTACTGTTAAGTCATTCTCCAACCTTTCTCTGCACAACCAACTGATTTCCTTATGTCCATTTCAAGACCTATTGCTGAATCCTGGAATCACGACTCTAGCTCTGACATCCTCTGTTTTCCTCCTGGAAGTCCCTGTCCCTTGCCGTGTGAAGGTTTCTGTACCTTGCTGTTTCTAGAGCAGCTCTCTAAAAAGTGTTGCATGCTGAATTAATAGAACCATTGAGCCTCACATTCCTTCTTACGAACTCTGGTCCTGTGGTGTTATCAGTACAACAGCTAACAATACTATTGCTCAGCAAATACTTCCTTCCAAGCTCTCATGGTTCCAACTACCTTCCCGCTCCACCCAAACACTATTATATTTTTACAAAGATAGAAAGTGTTTGTCCACATCACTCAGACATCTATTTATAAACTTGGAATTTTTCCAAGCTTTCCTACTTATTTGGTGACAATATTCCAGATACATCTGTTCTTTCTTGATGAGATGTGATTTGTAAAATTTAAGCCACATGAAATGACCTTGGCTAAAAACTAAATAAATTTACTCTTTTCCAAAACACACCCTGTTACATTAGTTTTAAGCTATTTAAATATCTGAAGTCTTCTTGTGTTTTTATTTCACACTGATTAGCTCTAGCCATGAATGTTATTTTCAGTAAAAGAAGAATCAATAAACTAAGAGATGGGCAAGCTGGATTAGTTCTTAGAGTTTTCCCTCAAGAATATTGTCTTATAATCTTAAAATAAATTAATGGGCGAAGAAGTGTTTTTCATGGTAGAATATTGAAGGAGAATACTATACAGAAGATTTTGAATGTATGTAAAAGGTTCAATGTAACTGGAAAAAAAACCAGACTTGTGACTTAGTAATTAACTTTTAACTTTAATTCAAATACCACTCTCTTCTTTTTAAAAAAAAAAAAAAAAATGCCTCTATTCTCTACCATTGATCTTAAGTCTACTTGGAAAAGTTACAAAACATTGTCTTTGTTCCTGAGATGTTAGTAGATTTCTTTCATGAGCAACGACAAGTCGGTGTGTGTGTGTGTGTGTGTGTGTGTGTGTGTGCATACATTTTGCAATTACCAACATGTATGAATCATAGAATGTAGAAAATAAATTATATATCTCTCTTTAATCATCAAAATGGACTGTGTTATAACTGATACCCAAGAAGGTCTCCCTGTGTAGCTATGCCTAATCTGGAATCTTCAGTCTCTGTATCCTGAGTCCTGAGATTAAAAGTGTATACTGCCACATATGACATGATGGTTAAATCTGAATTGTCAACTTGACTGAATCACCTAAGAAACACCTCTGGGTGTGTCTTTAAGGGAATTCCTGGAAAGTTTTAACTGAGTAAGAAAGACCAAATTTAAGTATGAGTAACATCATCCTAAGGACGGGAGTACCAAACTACTGAATAGAAAAAGGAAAGGAAGCTGGGCACCAGGATCTCTCCCTCTCCCTCTCCCTCTCCCTCTCCCTCTCCCTCTCCCTCTCCCTCTCCCTCTCCCTCTCCATCTCCATCTCTATCTCCTTCTCGCTCTCCTCCTTCTCCCTCTCCCTCTCCATCTCCTTTCCCCCTTACCTCTGTCTTTCTCTCTCTCCCACCTCCATATCTCTGTCTAGCTCGATTCTTGTGTCTCTCTTCCCTCTCTGTGTGTCTTTGTCTTTCTCTCTGTCTTTCACTCTTTCTTCTCCTTCCCTTCTTCCTTCCCCCAGCTTTCTCTCTGTCTCTTTCTGTCTCTCTTCCTCTCTGTGCATCTTTGTCTTTTTTCTGTCTCTCTGTGTGTCTCTCACTCACTCTTTCCTCTCCCCACTCCCCACTTTTTGACTGAGAATGAAATGTGAGCAGCTGCTCCATACGTCCACCACCATGCTTTTCCTGCTATGGTAAAAGCTTGTGAGCTACAAAGTGAACTCTTCTTTCCCTAAGGTGACATTATCAAGTATTTGGCACTTCAACAAGTAAAATATCATTCCCCAAAATGTGACATGTTAGATAAGATATAGGCACATATGACCAAAATGTGAGAGTATGCGTTGTCTCATATGCATGGATAGGTAGTATCTTAAAACTCTGTTAACAAATACCGTGGAGTTGTTCCGAGCATTACTTAGTGCAACCCTTAATCCAGTACCTGACACACAGAATTCACTCAGTAGGTGGTCATTATCACTATGCCCCGTGGCTTGCCTTCCACTAATCTACACACAGATTTGAAGAATCATGGGTCACTTAAAAGTGAAACTTAGAAAATATGTTTAATTTAAAAGAGTTGAAGGGGCAGTCCAGATAGGACACAAACCCCAGGGTTTGGTTTTAGAATAAGTGATTGATCAAATTCCCCTGAAGCAAACTGCAGGAGACATTCTGCTTTGTTGGTAAAATCTCATTATAAATGCACAGAGAGTAATCATGGTGAAATATTACAGGGACTAGGGGCCATGCGGAACACATTGCCAGGAATAAAGGAAATGAGAAAGGAATAGTCTGACCACATAAAATGTAGGAAGACATTTTAGGCTTTAGAAGATGCAAAGTACAAACCCACATCTTGATTCTCTTGATCACTGTGGAAACCATGGTGAATTGCTACAGGTATTTTGGTTTTGCTCTTTAGTGATATAAAAAGATGATAATACTGAGAGATGTTGTATGATATTACATACTATGTCTCTATATAAAGGATATAAGTATTACATACCATATACTATATATCCTTTATATAGAGATATAGCATAAGTACTGCATACTATATACTATATAAGGGAGGTAAGGGGAAATGACTACTGGATTCCATATGTGGCTAAACCTCCCATTCTCACTGACTTAGGCCAAAGCGTCTGCTAAGAAAGGTATGCTATATCAGATAGGGCCATTCCCAAAGCTGCTGACAAAGTAGTTGCTAACCCAGCCCCTCTGATCAGAAATGAGGCAGGTTTTTCAAACCATTGTACCACCACCCCTTACACACTGCATCAATATTTCTTATTGTAACTATGCTGAAGTCATTGAGGAAAACAAACCAGAACAGCTTGGTTGTGGCGTTTTACAAACCCTTTCTAACCAACAAGCACATCATGAAATTCGCAGGCAAATGGATGGATCTTGAAAATGTCATCCTGAGCGAGGTAACACAGTTACAAAAGAATGAACAAGGTATGTACTCACTGTTAAGTGGTTATTAGCCCAAAAGGTTGAAATATCCAAGGGTCACTTCACAGCAATAGTAGGGCTGAGTGTGAGGTACCAGATGGAGGACTTGGAGAAAGGACTGAAGGAGCTGAGGGAGTTTGCATCCCCAGGGAGGCAGCAACAGTGGCAACTGGCCTGACCTCCCCCCCCCCATACTCCTGGAGACTGATTCACCAACCGAAGAATACACATGGAGGGACCCATACTGTTGACCACATATGCGGCAGAGGAGGGTCTTGTTAGTCATCAGGGGGAGGAGAGGCCCTTGGGCCTGAGGGTGTTAGATTCCCCAGTATAGGAAAGACGAGAGTGGTTGGGTGAGAGAATACCCCCATAGTGGCAGGGGGAGGGGGAGGGAATGGGGTGGTTCCGAAGGGGAGATCTAGAAAGGGGGAAACATTTGAAATGTAAATAAAATATGAAAAATAAATAAATTTAAAAAAAATACCTGCATTTCAAAAAGAAAGAAAGAAAGAAAACAATAGGAATGTTTTCAAGGTGGTAAAGTTTCTTTCAAAAGAAATCCACCAGGGCTGGAGACATGGATTGGCAGCCAAGAATTCATATTCCTCTTACAGAGGACCCTAATTCTGTTCCCACCATCTAGATCTAAAAGCTCACAATCACCTATAACTCCGATTCCAGGTCATCCAAGGCCTCTGGCTTCTTAGGCACCTGCACTCAAGTGTACATATTCACACACAGACACAGACAGACAGACATATAATTTTAAGAGAAAAGTAACCCATCAATGATGCCCCCTTTAGGAATAGGAATAATTTATTCCTTATCGTCATGTTTTAGTCACTTATTTAATTGGATAAATCACACATTGAAATTCCTAATTAGATCATCATTATGCATGGAATATTATCTTCTAATGCTTTCTGAACTAAATAAGACACAGAGGCAATTTAAAATTTTTACTTTCCCTTGTGTTCTGTGCATTCTTTAATTTTTCTGACACCTCTTCTGACACATGGGGAGACAGAGATTTTATAAGCTAAAATGCTTCATTACTCCAAAACTTTGAAACAAGGCCAAAATAAACTTGTGAAGGAGACCCAGTGAGCAACTTGGGTGGGACAAGGCTATTATGGACACTCACAGAGCTCAGAACAGAGTGGATTTCCAGCAGACCATGGGATGGGTATGACTGGTGACCCAGTCCTCTAGGTCAGGTTTCAAACTTGTGATACATCGGTGAATTTCCAACTATACAACACCATGACAAAAGAATACACATGCTCAAGTAACACTGTGTGTGACTTATCCTTCATTCTATTGACTGCTCCATTGCAGAAACATAAAGCTATGTTTAGGTGAGAACTACTCCCAGCAATACAAACAGGCAAAGATATTTGCCTGGGTATCAGGTCTTCACTGAAAAGTGCACTATACATGAAACCTGTGCTTTGTTCCCATTAGGATGTACAGCCTGGAGATGCACATCACATGGCCATCAAATGAATGCCAGAAACAGAAACCCTACACAGTGAGAAGAGAGAGAAATCTAATGTGCTTATTCATCATAAGTTCACTTCTCAGAATACATTCTATTGGCTCAGCTTCAGAAAGGAGAACAGGATACTGGGCCTCCTAGGGCTCACACTTTAAGTCCTCTACCAAGTCTGTCTTGTAACTGGCTCATCTTGTTCCAGAAATGTTGTCATCTTCCTTTCTAAGGTCAACCTGGTCAGACTACTGGGGCAGAAAATGCACGAGGACCACTGGCACAAAAGCAAAAGATGAATAACCAGGCACTAGGAAGAGAAAACAGGGGCAAAGGTGGTGCTGTGCCTGGGAGGCCATTAGTGCAGTTAAGAGAGAAATGCCTCTCTGGCTGCTGGTACCTCCTGGTCATCTCTGTACTCTGGGCTATGCATTGTTCTTTCCATGTACTGGGGAGTCACGACTATATGTTTTGGAGAAGTATTAAGTCATTAACTTCCTTATAAGACATCTTCATGGGTTGCCTTGAGCAAAAGAAGGGTAAATTTGGAGCCAAGTAGATAGACGCAGAGAAAGAAATAGACTACTATATAACTCCAAATGATGAGTGGAGAAGGCTATGTGTGGTTGTGTGTGTGTGTTTGGAGACACTTAGACAGTGTATTTGTGCATATTGGTGCAGTGAGGGAGTAAATATGTATGGATCTGTGTGTTGGTGTCGTGTGGTTTGGTACAGTGACAGGATACAGTGTATGTTACTGCAGTGTATGTATGTGTGTTTGTCTGTGTGTGTTGGCACATTGGAGGGTGCAAAGGTGGTAGGGGATAAAGTGTGTGTGTTCTTACAGTGTGTGTGTTCATGAAGTGTGTGTGAGGTAGAGTGTGTGTGTGTGTGTGTGTGTGTGTGTGTTGGGAAACATTTATACAGTCTGTTTGTGTGTGTTGGTGCTGTGAAGGGGTAAATATGGGTCTGTGTGTTGGTGCAATGTGTGTTGGTACAGTGAGGAGGAACAGTGTGTTGGTACAGTGAGGAGGAACAGTGTATGTCACTGCAGTATATGTGTGTATGTGTGTGTGTGTGCATGTGTGCATTTGTCTGTGTGTGTTGGCACATTGGAGGCTGCAGTGGTGAGGGGTGACGAAGTATGTGTGTTCTTACAGTGTGTGTGTTGGTGAAGTGTATGTGAGGTGCAGTGTGTGTGTGTGTGTGTGTGTGTGTGTTTATGTTGGTGCCATGCCATGTGAGTGGTGTTCAGAGTATGTGAAATAGTGCAGTGTGTGTATTGGTACAGTGTGTGTATATGAGATGGTGCACTGTGGAGGTTCAGTGTGTGCATGTGTGTGTGTGTGTGTGTGTGTGTGTGTGTACACTCCTGCATTGTATGAAGGTGGTTGCTCTTTGTTTCTTCTTTGTGGCTGAAACAGGAGTGCAGGAGAGAGAATAGAAGAACAAAGAAGGGTACAGATGGAAATTGTGGAGAAAGCACATGCAAGTCAATGCTGACAATGGTGAAGGAATTTTGAAATATGAACGTATGTACAATGAAGCTCACAATAGTCCCATATCTCTTGAGGTGGAGTCATAGGCTATTTTATTGATATGTCCATTGAAAATGATGTATTATCTTTGGAAATTGGTAGCCATTTGGATACCAGCATGCAGAAAATGATAACAGAGAAATCCAGCATGCCATGCATCCTTTGTGATAATGTCTTTGCTCTTGGTCTCAATCCTGAATCCTCATGCTTGTCTTCTGCACCACCACCTACTTGAAACTATGTCCACATACAAAAGGGGCAAGCTAGCATTACCCTGTCAGCTCATGATGCTCCCCCTGGGGGTTTCTGTTCTACTGTGTGTACTACTTTGTCTTAACTCTTCGTTTTTCATTTCTCTTCTTTCCTTGTTCTGCTACCCTGTCCACATAATTCCCACCTGCTCATCAGGTCTCAGAAACTTAGTTACTCAAAGGATCAAATTGAGATCACTGAACTCTCTGAACAAGTGCAGTCCATGTCATCACATCTGAATATCAAAGCTTTTCCCACTGGCATTTATTAACTGAATACCTAGATAATTACTTGCATAGTATAATTCTTTCTCTGTATCACTACTACTTGATTGTGCTGATTATGTTTATCCATGTGTGAGTGTGTGTGAGAGAGACAGGAGCGGGAAGAGGAAAGGAAGGAGAAAGAAAAAAGAGAGGTAGGAAAGTGAAAAGAAGAGAAAAAAGAGAAGAGACGGAAGGAGAAGAGGAGAGGAGGGGAGGGGAGAAGAGGGGAGGGGAGGAGAGGTGCTAGAAAGCAGTTTCTTTCTCATTCTCAAATGTTCATGTACCTACTTGTCCTGATTGTGACTATTCACCATATTTAACATTTCCTCTTTCTCTTAAAGCCTGTGGCCATGTTAGGCATGTGTCTGAAGGTGTTTCCATTCACTTCTCCTTTTACTTTTAACTGGACAGAACACTCAAGGGCTTTCCAGATTAAGTCATTAACTTCCTTATAAGACATCTTCATGGGTTGCCTTAAGCAAAAGAAGGGTAAATTTGGAGCCATGTAGATAGAGGCAGAGAAAGAAATAGACTGATATGTACCTCAAGATGATAAGTGGAAAAGGATGTGTGTGGTTGTGTGTGTGTGTGTGTGTGTGTGTGTGTGTGTGTGTGTGTGTGTTTTCATTCATAGCAACAGGGTGAAGACAGGGACAGGTTCCTGAGGGAAAATGTAGGTCAGTTATAGTTTGTTTTGAAGACATGGTTTATCTTTAGAGCAGAGCCTGATGGTCTTTACCCAGTGGCCTTGGAAGAAAAATTGTCCCAGTGATTCCAGTAGATAGTATGGGGGCATGGATAGCAGTTTAGAACAGTAGATCTTGATGATCCAATATATACATATTCATCTTATATATACTCATATATATGACTATATATTCATCTTATATAGTCATCATATATATAGTCATCTTCAACAGATGACTAATTCAGACCTTGACTCCTGTAAAACTCATTGATTCACCAAGTTGGACCTTGGTGGTATCCATAATGGGCTCCCTATCTGGGGTGAGTGGACATATGTTGTCTCCTCAGGAAATATCTATCAAACAACACTAATCTTTCTGTGTCTGTTCAGCAGCAAGAATTTATGATTCTCTAAATCCGAAGTGTGCACTCTTTAGACTCCTAGGGGAGAGGCACAGTTTGTAGGGCTACTGAGACTTTTATGTGCACAACCTGTCCATTTAAATACATTATTAACCCATTGAGACTAGTAAGTGTCTGTTGTTGTTTTTGTTTTAACTTGCTAAGGTGTTCAACAGACAAGAGCAATCGATATCCATAAATAAATGTGTTGTTCAGAACTGAAGAGCTCTGATGTCTCAGTAGAGTGAGTACAGCACACACATAGGTCAAGGCGTCACAGTAACAGATGATTGATGAATAACGTGAGCTTACAACTTTTAACAATTCTAAAAATCTGGCTAGATGCCTTAAAGATATGCCTTTAAGCTTTTCCACTAAAAATGTTCTGATTATTATCATAAATCTAAAGTAGATATGAAAGAACAACTCATTTGTTACTATACATTCTCCACTTTGACATGTTCTGGTAATTGACACAAGTCTGATTAGAAAGCAAGGAATTACTCAGAAGATGTTTGAACAGACCTTTCCCTGCCAGTCCAACTATGAATGCTGAATCATGTGGCTTTCTTCCATGCATCTCATGACATGCTTCCCATATCACTGAGTGAAAATCAAGCCCATCCTTTGTCTTCATTTGACCTCACAACCTGCTTTTATGGCTCTCTGTCTCTAGACTGTATGGGACTGCTGACTAAATGGAGTCTAGAACCAAACATTTATGACTTCGTGTAGACCTCCCAGTTTGCTCAATTCTGGTGAACTACCTAATTTATGTTCTTAAAAACATCTTTATCCACTGCCAGGTGGTCTTACCTCAAGATATCTCTGACTCTCCACTCTTCCATCACCTGCCTTGGTCTTCATTGTTCTATCACTTTTCTGACTCTTCACTGTGCCATCCCCTGTCTGGCTTCTCATTATACTATCAACTGCCTCCTATCTAGTTACCCCTTACCTGTTCTCTGGCCCTCTAGAACAAAAGTAAATCTATTATAAGTGTCTAGGACAAAAGTAAATCGATTATAAGGCCCCTACAGAAACTCTCATATCATCATTGTAAATCCTTAGCATGTCTGATAAAACACAAGCTTCTCAGATATCAGCTGCTGATATCCTGATCCTTAACTCCCATTTTCTCAAATATCAAATAGCACCTAGATTCTTTCAATCCCTCTTTATGTCATCATCTATTTGTAGTTAGTATTTTTTCTAGTTCAAGTGTCATGGATCTACAACTTTGTTTGTGATAATTTTAAGTGCCCATATGCCTGGGTTAAGAAAAGCCCAAATACCTGCCCCCCCCCCCAAAAATCTTCAGTTCTTAAATATCGTGTTTATAGGGAAGATTGCTCTTTGAATTGGTTGGCTAAGTAAAAACTTCTCTTACCCATGTGAATGACAAGGTGACCTGCTGTACCCAACTCCTAAACTGTCACATTGGCCCTCCTGGTTTCAAAGCCTGTGAACCAATTTGAACTTCCTCACTTCTTCTTCCTGAATCCATCAGACAAAAAAAATATTGAGCCACACCTTAACTCCATTGACTGTTAACCAGTTCTTACCACAAATCTCGTCTTATATACCTTCTGTACATGACCTTCTTAAGAACCTTTAAAGCAAGAAATGCACTAATTTCTCTGTCAAAATAACCATCTTTCAGAAAGCTTTTGCTAGAGTGTCAAATAAGTCTAATTTTTCTGTGTTTGAACCACATCTGAACATTAAACATTTCTCACAACAATTGTATTGAATTGTACTTTGAATCTTTGAGGGCATAGGCTTATCTTTTATATATAGAAGAGTCCTTTGTGAATTAAAACTATGCTTTGGTTGGTGAACTTACATTTAGTCAACCAACAGCAGAACACTTAGGGAAGAGTTAGTAGGAAGATCTAAGCATGAAGCCTTGATATGGTATATATGGTAAGGTCCTGGACTCAGTTCCTCACACTAGAAAATATACACTATTCAACATAGATATAGATAGATAATAAGTACGTAGATGGATGGATGGGTGGATGGAGGAAGGAATGGATAAATGATGGGTTGATGAATGAATAAATGGATGGTAGATAGATAATAGATGATGGATAGGTAGAGAGACAGACAGACACACAGATAGATAGATTGGTTTATAAATTTTTAAAAAGAAAGGGGCAGTAGAAAGAAGATAAAGGAATACATGCTCCAACTTTATAAAGACAAAATGAAGAAGGTACAGCAAAGCACTATTAAACAGCATTTTCTAACATGTCTATACTTTTCACTATTAAATAACCTGATTTAAATTTGTAAATATTAATTTGTCCAAATATTCCTAAAATGAAATCTATAGGTGGTTCACATTTTCACTAAAGATTTTATGATAGGAAAATAGAAGAAAATGTACAAACCTCATAGGCTTTCAGAGTTAATCAAGAATGCATTCTGCAACTTTACCATCCTTGCTGTTGTTACTGTATATCAAATCCAAATGATGAATTGCCTTACTGTACCGATTCAGGCCTGTCACTTGACAGCTCTTCTTTTTCTCTTGCTTTAGGTCCAGTTGCCTAGACAGAGGCTAGAGTTCAGCAACTAAGTTAGGAATCCATTCAAATAGGGAGAGCTGTGTAGTAAAGGAGCAAAATGGAAGGGCGCAATGCAACAGCCCCTTCAGGGTTCCAGGTCATGGTTTTCTGACTCACAGGTGAATTGGAACTCCAAATGTCCCTGATGGTAGTCCCCTCTATAGTTATGGGAAACTCTACTTTGCCAATCAGCCACTCACCAGACAAGTAAATCCCATAGTATTTATTCTCTCTGACTCAAAAGCCCAAACAGCTTGAAGATTTCAAGAAAATCACATATGGAGATCAGGGGCTACAAAACAAAAGCTTATAGAAGGTATAACTCAACTTTTATAAGTGATTTCCTTTTTGAGAAATGTTTATTCTTATGCAATTGAATCAATTCTAGTGACTCTGAATGTGTTCTAATTGTTTAAATATTATATAGCCATTTGGGATACCAAGTCTAAGATAGAAAGATATTTCATGATAAAGTTTTACTCACATCAAATTGTCAATTAATGAAAACCTTAATGATTTATGGAGTCAACATTACAAGTAATTTGACAGAAGTAGAGATACTAGATGTGGAAATAAAATAGTTGAATTAGAATCTAAGCATATCATAACAGTCCTGTGTATTCAGGGTCCTATAAAATAGTATCAGTTATAGACGGTGATCATACAGTAGTGTCACAGGCAGCTGTATGTGATTAAAAACACGTCCCTTGTATTTTCATGTCTGCACCATGATTTTGTACAACTTATGAAGCACTGAGCAAGATACTTAACTTCCCCATGTATCAGTGTTCTCATCCAAACAGTGAGGATAATTGTTCCTGTCTCAGAGGACTGATGTTTCTTCACAATTAAGATATGATAGATAAAGCATAAGAATTTTGAACAATTAGAGCCTCCAAAACAAAGAGAACTGAAAATGAAATGTATTGTCCATGGAATAAGATATGAGTTGGGTTTGAAGAGATATTCTTTTAAAAAAAATTGTGTGTGTATGTGTGTAGGTGCATGTGCATGTGCATGTGCATGCGCATGCACACAGGCTGTATGTCTATGCATGTTCATGTCTGTGAGTACACATGTACATATGCCATAGAACGCATATGTGGGTCAAAGGACAACTTTAGGCATTGGTTCTTGCCTTTGACTACAGTTGAGGGAATCTTTTGTATGACTGCATGGCCTGAAAGCTTCGAGAGAAATTCCAATTTCTATTCGCAGCTTCCAGGAAGAAAACTTGTACAGTGGCAAATCCTGTGCACAGAGAGCCATCTCTCCAACTCATAGAAAATCTTCTCAGTATGGTAACTTTTTAATGAAGTCACAGTTGTGACTAACATGTTCTGATGTCAGAGACTATGATAGAATTGCTTGCTTCTTTACTGAGATTATGAGCATGACCCAGCAAATTTGGCCTGCAATAGGTATTTTATGTAAAGTTTAGTTTTAATCCTCAGAATTGTCTGAATATATGCTATCAATGTATTTAGACAGAGACTCTTAAATGTAGGTCATAATAAATAGACTGAGTAGAATTTGAATTCAAATTTGACAGTCTGGATAGATATTGGGAAAATGTATGCTTATTAGAGGAAAGAAAACAGAACAGTCAGAAATCATGATGTTGGGGAATATTCAAGAAACCTGGGAAAAGGCTCAGCAGGTATAAGCACTTGCAGCAAAAACCTGAGGACCTGAGTTTGATCCCTGAAGCCCATGACAAATAGTCCAACATGGTGGCATGCATCTATCATCTCAGCATTCCTATAGAGAGTAGAGACAGAGACAGGAGAATTGTCCAAAAGGTCATGGAGTATGACAGAAGCCTGGGGTTTCCAGCATAATAAAAACAACAAGAGACACCCAGCCTCGAAAGGAACTAAAGAAATAACTCCCAAATTTTGTCTTATGACCTCTACACACATGCTTTTAGCAAATGTGTGTGCACAAACACATACATACATACATGCATACATACATACATACATACATACGTACGTACACACACACATATACCCACAGTGTTAATAATGAAAATTACAAAATTTATAATTATAACTCAACTTATTTCAAATCATTAATGAATACTTAGATAGAGTAACTCATTCCAGTAATAATAGAAATCAAGAGACTGAGACAGGAAGTTGAGAATACATAGTGAATTCTAGGATAGCTTAGGCTACTCAATGAGACCTTGCCCTAAACAAAAGCAAAAGCAAACCAAACCAACCAAACAAACAAAAACAACAACTCTCCAGACAGCCTTTATAAGGTGAAAGCATTTTTTCTCACAGAGAACAGAAGTACGAGCCACGTATGGACCACAAGTCAGAAGACAACCAAGCATTCAAATGATAACGCAGTCATTTTAGGCATTAGATTCTAATCTTTGTTTTGTATACTGTTATCAGAAGGTAAATTTTGTCATTGAATTTAAATTTTGAAGGGACTGTTAAAACAATATCATAATTCCAGTTAGACATTTCAAGGCAGATCTCAGCTGTTCAGAGAAGATGAGACAATGAAGAAAATGCAGGAAATATTAAATTTGGGCATCTGGTTCAAATTAATTTCAGAAGCTAGAGAATAGCATCAATTACCTTCTACACTGAACTTAACTTTATTAGTGTGGAATGAAGAAAGACTATTTATTTCAGTGGACTTAGATAACCTCAGCCCCAGAGCATCTCAAATCTATCCAGGCACAGCTGCCATTGTTCAGAAAAGCTGGCTCAGAACTCCAAAGCATAGGAACTGTTTATGCATTTAGTATAGCACAAGAGAACAAGGCATTGAAAAACTGCACTTAATCAAGGGTCTCTGAGCCATTGTGAGGTGAGCTCTCATTCACGACTTTGCAAAGTGAATGTGTGAGATCACAGGATATAAGCTAGAAGACAGGCTGGCATGCCTATGCTCCCAACTCATGGTGTTCAGCAAATTATTTCCTAATCCTCACCTTCCCTCTCTGCAGAAAGGACTGCTGTGGAGTGTGTACGAGAGAAACCATCTACTGCTCAATATGGTGTGTGCATCATGGTAAGGCCTCCGTGACAACTAAATGAGGATGCTAAGCCATTTGCGTTTTCTGGTGACATCCTTCTTTCCTATTATCCGTTTGTTTTGTTTTCTCATATACATACACATACACACACACATACACATACACACACACATACACACACACATATATATGCCTAATCACAAAGAGCAAATTCCATCAGAGAACATGCTGTATAATTTTGTCTTCTCTTTTGGTATTGTTTAAACTAACATGCAGTGTGCAGAAGTGTTCAGTCAGTCTTTGGTGAATTAAAGAACCATCAGGTTTATGAGCATTAGCATTCATTATGTGTTTCTTCTGTGGGTCCTGGGCTAAGGCTTTTACATGCTTGAATTCCTTTAATCTTCACACACCGTACTGAAATGTAAGTACTCTATGAATGAAATACATTTTTGATGAATTACAAGAATACCTTTGTCATTGCCATAGCAACAGAGGTCTGGAAATATAAGTCCGATTTTAGAAACCATAATCACAGTTGTGTCTCCTTTTTCTGGCTCAGTTTTAGTACACTGTTCCAGGCATTTATATATCACACAAATAAAGACATATAAATGTTAATTATATTTACTGACTCCACAAATTGAAAGCAGACATTCCAGAACAAAGACCCTCAAAAGTACTGATCATTTTGTAAACAGAGATAAATACACAGACCCAAAAAGTTCTTGGTGCTGTTTTAAAAATATGTAATACAGAATAAGAATGTTTATGTGAATTTTCAGAGTTTGGTTTGATGTCTACTGCTAAATGCTTTAAACCAGTAGTGTTCTAATGAAACAGACCTGATTTAGCAGGGAGAGTATAATGTTTGCATAAATGTTCGGTATGAATTTTAGTCTCAAAAGACACTGTCTTAGGTGAATACCCTATATGTCCATGGGTACTTCCCAAGCGCTCTATGATCTATATGGGTCAAACACATCTCTCACAAAAATGTTTAAAAGATGTACTAAAGGAAGCGCTAGGCAGTGTTGTTTAACCTAACAATATCAGAGAAGTTTTGGGTTAGTGGTTAATTTTCTAAACCTAGGCACAAAGCGATTTGATAAAATTATTATTGTCAATTGGTATTCTAATCTTTCCATGTCCCATTTTCCTCCATGGATGAATTTCATAATGTCTTCACACCTTTGAAAATCACTTGAGCATAGCATTACCTGAAGAGAGTCTTTACCTTCACAGCAGCAAAGAATAACACTTGATAAAGGATCCAGATTAAATCCTATATTTACCAAAGACTATTTTGTTCAGAATTTTTTTAAATTCCAATGAATAAGTTAATATAAGGTTTTAAAGCAGAAAATCTTTTACTAGTGTAAGATTTCTCATTATTTTGTCATGTCTTAAGTGCTTGACTTTTTTTGGTCAACCAGACTGACCTTTACATTCACTGAATATCTAGTGTTCCTTCTCCTCCAGAAAATAGTTGAAGTTAAAGAGAAGGCCCTTAAAGGGCTAAACACTGATGACAATGCCAAGGAGTGTAATAATGACAGTAATACTGACAGCATTTTCAATTTGCACAGTTTTATTAAACTTTCCAGTTATACTGGTGACTATTTTCAGGAACAAACCACTCTATACTCCTAACATGACCTTTATGTTCTGTCATACATTTATGAACAAATGCTTCTTACACAAATCAGTAATATTAACCAAAGATTGGTAGAGATATCTCAAATTTAGTGTTCAGGTTCATTTATACAGCCACCTATTTATAAATATAATGGTACAAAAATGCTTTTAAAATTGAACAATTACTAAATAATAATATTTCAAACACTTCATCTTCATCTTCAGTCCATGGTGTCATTAGCAATAGGACTAACAGTCTACCAGTGGAAGGCAACCACAGGCAAGATTTTTATAGTAAAAGATTCTGTAATTTTTTAAAATTTTTAACTAGATAGCACTCTCTAAATTTGAAGCATGAGTTTCTAAAGAAGTAGAATTGATCCAATGTGTCAATATTTTTTTCAATGAAAATATTAAACAGATAAAATAAGGGTCTCTATACATTTGCTATCACTAACTATTTACTTGCTAGTTTTTTAGTAATTCTTTTCTGTATTTATAGACATATAAACTTCACCAATGCCAATATAAGCACAACGTTATTGAATGCAGTAAATCACACAAACAAATACCCAGAGATGCACACACATCACGATATAGGAGGGGCACAAGGAGTGAAGGGGTTTGGTGAGAGAGGACGAGAGATAGAAGGATAACAAGAGACCTTGAGCAAAATACTAAATATATGGAATTATGAAAGGGCAACTTTTTTTTTTAAAGAATCACAGCCATAGTATTTTGAAAATAAATAGTAGTCCAATATCAGGCCTGAGAAACCCACTTTTGAGTTCTTGGTCTGCATTTTCCAAAAAAAAAAAAAAAAATCTCCCAAAATATAATAGGCCATTTATGTTGCCTGTGGTAGTCTTCCAGAGGTAGACTCTTAATCCTATTGCTAATGACACCATGGACTGAAGATGAAGAAGCTAGAGGATCTAAGCTGGAGCCCAAGAGAGCAAAGACAGCCAAATAATCCTGAACACAAAGCAGCCTGCTGCCGAAGACATCACATTTTCTAGTGTCAATTTATACTACAGAGCAATAATCACAAGCAGTACCTGGTACTGGCACAAAGATGGAAACGGACATGCAGATCAATGGAATAGAATGGAGGGTGAAGGTATGAGTTGACAGAACTATAACTACCTGATTTTTGACAAAAATACCTAGCTGTATTCTAGAGAAAAATTAGCACTTTCAATGTGTAGTGTTGAGAAGGCTGGATATGAATATGTCAGAGACTGAGCTTAGAGCCTGTCTCTCACCCTGCACTAAACTCAGCTCAAGGTCATTAAGGACCTCCACATAAGATCCGATACTTCACTTTTATTAGAGAAAAATGAGAAGTACATTTAAACACAGAGGCACAAATATAGACTTTGAAAGATGGGACTCCAATAGTCCTGAAAATAAGATCAAGAATCAAGAGATGAATGCTCGCAAACTAAAATGCTTATGTATATCAAAGCAAACTCAAACTGGTGAAGACGCAACCCACAGAGCAGGAGAAAATCTATATGGCTAAACTTCCAACATAAAATTAGTGACAATAAAACACAGGGAACAAAAAACACTAAAAATGAAGAAAAACCAATTATTCGACAAATGCATGAACCATGCAACTAAACAGAAAGTGTCCTTAAAAGAAGAAATAAAGGAGACTAGCTTGGACATTTTTTTTTAAAAAAGTAAGCAACATCCTTGTCCAACAGGTATCCCACCCCAGCCAGAAGAAGAATTGTCAAAAACACAAGTGACAACAAATGCTGACATTGTTGTTGGCAAAGGAGGTTCCCTTGCACACTGCTGAGGGAGAAAAAACTAGCTCTGTAGCCACTTTACAAGCTTAAATAAATAAATAAATAAATAAATAAATCTAAAAATAAAACACCATATGCCCAATTGGGCATACCCAAAGGAATCTACATCCTGCTACAGAGATACTTGCACACCCGTGTTCATTCTTGCCCCAGTCACAATAGCTATGAAATAGATTGAACCTAGATGCTCATCAACTGATCCCTTTTAATCACCAAAAGGCCATCAGCTGGGACTATGGGTCAGAGAGGCTGTTTCCAGGACAGAAGATCTCTGTGTGTCTCCTGCTCCTATAGATTCCCTAATGACATCTTGTTCAGCCAATACTAGAGTTTTCCCAGCACTAAGCTTTGGGGGTAAGGAACCATAAAATATGGCAAAAGCTTCATCATAAGTCCACCAGGGCAGTACTCCTAGCAGTTTCAAATATATATCTCAGTCACCTATCTGTAGGCAAGTTGACAGGTATTTCTACCAGCCACATTGCAGTAATTCTGCAATCCAGCAAGAAGAGCTCCTCGACCCCTGCTTCAGTTCTTAAAGAGAAATTTAGCTCACTCTGCTTCTCTGTCTACAGTCTCCATGAGACACTAAAAAGACTCCTGCTTTTGCATAAATCAGGCCTGGAATGTCCCTGGCCTCCCTTATGCTGCTTTGTCTTATAGCAGACATGGAGCCAGTCTAGGCTGCACACAGTCCAGGGCTCCCTCTGGTCAGTGCTGTTCCCATCCAGAGTGCTCTACAGGCTATTTAGTAGATTGGAAGAGAACATATTTTGGGCTCTTTATCTGTAACACAAATGGAGTAGGTCCATAAATAAAGGCTCAAAATCCACCATCCAAAGAAGAAACTCTTGGCATCTCCTATTGCCCATTGTTCACTTACAATTAGAAAGACTGGAAAGAAGAGGAATTCTATCTCCCCAAACACAACTGGTCAATTACTAGCCACAGTGATTGCAGACATTTATTATTTTTGTTCCCTGAGAACTAAAATGAAAACTGTTATTATTCCCACCACTTAATGGTTTAAGTTCAACAAATGCTTGTAGATCTTTCAATGCACAAAAAGCTTTCTGTTAATAGGAACTCATTCAAAATATAGGATAGTAATTAAAGAAAACTGCTGGTGCTTATTGCCTGATATTCTGACTATTAAAATGAGCTATGTATGAAAAATGTATATCGTAAATGGCAATTATGGTTGGGATGGGAATAATCTGTATTAAACTAAATATAGATGATTTCTGTGTTTCCTGCAATAGCATTTTCGATCTTGGATATTTGATATGATTCATAACACAGAGATAGATAGTATTACCAAGGATGTCATAAAAATATATCTAGTTTCTGCTTTACACCGCAAAAAAAAAAAAAAAGCCAACAATTAGAGCATTCTTCCTTGCTGAAGTCATTCTATGAAAACCACTGCCTTTAAAGGTGCTTGTTGAAGTGCAGACACCATTCACTGCAAAAGCACATCTGTTCAAACTTGCTACAGACTCTATTGTGACTTTCCATTTGCTTTTAATGTGTACAGTTTGTGGTTTAATGATAACTAAAATGATAAAACATTACATTAGGTGCATCCTTTGTTTAGAAAAACAACTGACAAATCCAAAATGATTTTACACTGCTGTGGAGGCTAGATGGCCTCAAGTATTTTATTGCTTATTTTTACCACATCTGCTTCCAAAAAATTATCTGAAGTAGCTGATATAAGACACAAATAAAGTAGGAACAAAGACCATTAGAAGAAGACTAAAGGATTGGGGTGAAGCAGTTGATCTTTGCAGACTCGCCCAGGAAGACTGCCATCCTAAATCATGTGATCTCCCTGACCCACACTTGCCTGAGCAAGGCAGCTTTATGGAGGAGAAAGATGCTGGGGTAGAAATGGCAGGTCTTCAGGTCACCTCATAACCTTGCTATCAATTTTCTCTATCATCAGCAAGAAGCAATAGAGCAATGGAAAGACAAGGGAGGAAAGTGAAGATGCAGGAAGAGCAGGCTGGCTGAACTCACCACAACATGAATTGTTCATGGGCTGTGTGTGATTGTGAGGCTCTGCAGCTACCAATGGGAATCTATGTTCTAGCCTCCGAAAATGCTCATCTATGCTGAGAGAGAGGGTGATGCACATCTATGCTGAGAGGGGGGTGATGCAGTTTCTGAACAATGATGTCATTCCAGAGAAATAGACTTTTTGTGTGATAAGTTCCACTCAGGGCCACAGGAAAGTGAGAGATGCAAGGAAACAGAACTAAAGAGCATCTAAAGAGCAAAACTTCAGAAACACTGATCCTACGAAATTCCAGGCATTGCCACTATGGATCTATTGCCTAGGGCTCTAGGGTGACCCCACCTCTGCCCTTTTCTCCAGGTGGCCTTTCCTGTCGTCTCTATTCTTCTTCCCTTATGGGCTGTCCAAGGGAAAAATATAGAAATACCAATATGAAGCCAATTTCAAAATCACCACTTTTGGGAATCTTAACATATCATCTGTAACTGTCAAAACTGCTCATCTTCAATGTAATAGAGAAAAATGAAAAATAAGCAATAATATGAGAGAGAGAGAGAGAGAGAGAGAGAGAGAGAGAGAGAGAGAGAGAAAGAGATTGGCTTGCATCCTATGAGAAAGGTAAATGGGAATGATCAAAAACAAAGACAAAAAACAAAGTACCCTGGAATCATACCTGAAGGACTGACAAAGGCATTTTGTAGCCAAGAAAATGAGAACAGGAAGAAGATGGAAATAGAGAGAACAGTATAACAGCAGCAAGATGAGCCCATGTGAAGGCTTGGCCACTGGTGCACATTATATTACAGGGAGTTTGGTCTTTGGACCTTTTCAAGATAGGCTCAAATATTGCATGCAGTGTTTGATGGGGGAAAAGTTCAGCCTGAAGAGTCCACAACATGTGTTATTGTTCTTGCTCATAACTGTCATTCTCTACATGACCATTGGCCTCTCTCTTTAATTTCATCATCAGAGACTCTTCAGTATCTTCTACACATGTATCCAAATTACAGCTTTTAATCTATCACTAGCTGCCATTCTTTGCCATTTTTACATATGTCCATTGCACTATCAACTCCTCGGTGTACACTAGGTGATACTTGCTTATTTAATGACTTACTACGCTGTAGTCGGGCTCTTGATCCTGTGGAGGCCTGTTGTTCCAGCAACAGGGGATGCTAGAAGGGGAGGGGGAGGGGAAGAGAGAGGGGGTAGGTGGGGACGTACTTTCTTAAAGGCAAAGGAGAGGTAGATGGGATGGGGGAGTGGCAGAGGAGAGGCTGGGAAGGGGGACAACACTTGTAATAAATAAATAAAATAATCAAAAATACTCAGTTCTGTACATGACTTTGTAAGGTAAAAACAAAATGTTCACCTCATAAGTACAGATTATGTGAATTAATAAAGTGATTGATGCAACTAGGTACCACTTGGAAACAAAATAATGAGTCAATTTAACTATTACTAGTACCATCATCATTATTCTTGTTCGTGTGCTGCATGGCTTGTGTATGCAAGTGTATGCATGCCAAAGCATGAGTGCGGAGATAGTAAGACAACATGAGAGAGTCTGTTCTCTCTGTCCTCCATGGGATCTAAGGACTGAACTTGCGTTGTTAGACTTGACCACTAAATGCTTTTAACTGCCAAGGCAGCTTGCTGGCAATCTGTTCTAAATAGAGGTCATCATAGTGGCTTAGAATATGGTACCCCGTGAGGGAGATGGAGAAAGGTGAGTACGTTGGATAGAATCCATAGTGGCTCTGTGTGCAGAATAAAGGGAAGTGATCGATTTGGAATTTCTTGAAGATTTGGAGTTAAAGTCATGGCAGGGATGGGATGCTGCTCACTGGAGCAGAGAAGGCAAAATACTGTCATTCTCTTTGTTCATTCACATCTTGTTACTTATGTTGTGTGTTTTCCTTTGTCTGCACTAAACGTGTGCCATAGATGAGGCAACCAAGTGAAGATGTCAAGCGTGCAGCTGAAACATGATCTGCAGCTCAGAAGAGAAGTCTAGACTACAAACATAAACAATTAGTCATCTTCATATGGACTCATCAGAGATATGCGTTTGGATAAGGTTCCCTGGGAAGACAGAGCTGTCAGAGAGGAAGAGAGGGTCATGAACCTATCTCTGACATTCAGTTTGAAAAGACAAGAAAGAACAATAAAAGCAAAGTAGGCGAAGAATTCAGTGAGGCAGAAGAAAAATCCGGAAATAATGAGGGGTCTTAAGAGTAAATGTATGGTCAGCTGTCACAGAAGCCCCTCGACGTCCAGATAACCTAACTGGAAATAAGTGATAGAGTGAACATTGAATTCAACAATGGGAAACACATTTTTATAAGAATATTTTCCCAAGGTATTATGAGACAGAGGCCTGAGCAAGATCATGTTAAACTGCACATGTGACTGAGAACAAAGTATGATACTTTTGTCTGTCTATCGTCTATCTATCTATCTCTACCATCTATGTATATCATCTGTTAACTATCATCTATCTAGCTTCTATCATGTTCTAACATCTATCACCTATCATCAATTACATAATCTGCCTTTGTGTTTACAATTGCTAATAACAAATGCCATATCCTAGCTAATCAAGAAACAGCATGTCACAGCACCTTACTACCAGAGCAACCTAAGTTCTATTCAGAGACTCCTTAGCTACATCTGTTTTTTAACGTTGTTCCCCTACCTTATCCTCTTAAATTGTTTCAGAGTTTCAGACCAGAATATTAGGGTCTTCAATCCATTTGGAATTGATCTTTGTATATATGGAGAAAAGAATATATGTTCATTCATGTACATGTAGCTATCCATGTTTCCAAGCATCCTTTGTTGAAGAAGCTGTCTTTTATTCTGTGTCGTTTTGGTGCTTTGTTAAAACTCAGGGGTCTAGAGCTATGTGAGCATACCGTTGTGTCCTCTTTTCTATCCTGCTGGTCTTCATGGCTGGTTTTGTGCCATTGCAGTACCATTTCCATTACTGTGGTTCTGTGGTGTGAATTATTTTTTCTTTCATCTATTTAAAAAATAATATGCAGGGCTGGACAAGTGTTTTCATAGCTACCATAGTGAAGAGCTGAAGGTTGTTTTCCTTTGTGTGTTCATTCCAGTACTTTACTCTTATTTCTCAGGGGTTCCTTGTATATCTGGGAATCTTTTGTGTTCCCATGTTAAGTTTATTATTGTTTTCTCCATTTTGAAAAGAATTACACTGAATCTACATAGTATTTTGGGTGCAATAACCATGTCATATTGATTCTTCCAACCCATGACCTTAGATGATCTTTCCATCTTGTGATATCTTTACCTTGGCTTCTTTATGGTCTGTTTTTATGGAGCCAAGGTGAGAAATGGCCTTTTCCCCAAAGAAGTCCTGAGATCATACAGGGCTTTATTTGGCAATATACAGGGACAGAGCAAGAGGAATAAGCAAGATGGTTTTTATAACAAGCCTATTCTTGCCATGTTCTATGAACCCACTAATCCATATCCATAATATATTCATAATATTAGTTAGATTTCCACAACTGTTTCTGCAAGGATGAACCACATTCAAGACATAGAACAATATTATTATATATTTTTCCATCTCTCTGTCTCTGTCTGCACTAGTATCCATCCATCTGTCTAACCATCCATTCCATTCATTAAGAATGCTTCAGGAGAGGCATTTATGCAGGAGCTTAATAAAGTACAATGGTATCTAGTTTCCTATTAGGCAAGTGTTGCTTAAAGCAGCCAATACATGCCCAAGTAGTGATATCTGGTAAGGACTAACCATGCCAGAAAAAGACTAGGTTCTAGAACAGTAATACATAAGAGGATCCAAGCTGTGGGAATGAGAGGGACCTGTGTGGGAAAGCTTCATATGAACAGAAGGATCCCCAATGGAGCAAAGGAATGAGGGGCAGAAGATTAGCCATGAGAGGAGCCAGGACGCGAATAACAGTTCCTCTCCAAGATTCAATTCATGGACCAGGCAGATGAACAGCAAGAATACATTTCAGAGTTTAGTCAAGCAAATTCAAATCAAGCTGCAGGGAGCAAAGAGTAAAAGTATCCCCCATTGTGATTCATTATTGAAAAGAAATACTATTCCAAGCCTTCAAGCTATGACTCTGTGGCAGTTCGGCACACCAGGTATACCCAGTATGGTGGGCTTCTTGCTTTATGACACAGGGTGAGAGTGTAGGAAGGAAGGGATGGGACACAGATTCCCAGCAGTATGGCAGCCCTGCAGGACGGCTGGCCTGTCTTCTTTTGATAAATTATAAGCTATTCTTCTCTTAAAACTCCACAAAGAAGATAAGATGAAAGAGTATATGAAGTGACACATCAGGAGCTCTTAGCCTGAAAGAAGGACCAAAGCCATCACAAACAGGGTATGAAACTAAGAGTGAAAAAATCAAACCTTTTAATAAGCTTTAAGTAAAAATTATCTCTGAATAATTATTACTCGTTACAAAAATTCCACTTTGCTGGATTGGGAAAGAAAATGGGGAAATCAGGTTTATGCCCAGGGACCATGGTTAGATTATCTTGCCCTTATAAAGGTTACCCCTTGTAGCTCTACAACCCAGAAAGTAAGTCATCCCTTGTAGAAACAAATTCATTGGAATTACAGACAGGAATTAGAGAGACAGACAACCATAGACCATGGTCTTCTGACCTATAAAATATCTGAGAGAGACATTCTTCTGTGTCAATTAGGAGTCCTGGCTCAGGACACAGGGGTTTTTTTCCATACAGCTCTGGACCATCCTCTCTCTGTAGAAGATTGAATCTACTTCCCACTGGGGCACTGAAATAAACAGTTTGACCTTGACAAATGAAACCCACATAGTTCAAGCGCATTTATTTGAGTCATTCCTACTTTCTGATATTATTGGTTTTTCTCCTCAAGCAACCAACACCAGGGTGGCTAGTGATGCTTTGAGGATGGGTGAAGGATCAAGAAAAGAAATAGAGGAGCAAAGATAACAATGAGTTCCTCAAGACATGTGAGACCATCATGTGACAAATCAAAAGTTCAGCTTCTCTGTTATCTTCACACTATAACTACTTTGGTTCTTTATGTCCTGGAAAATTCCATGTTAGGTATTTTTATGATGTATTTTTTTTTCCACAAACTTACCACCAACATCCCATCTCTTATATAGTCTTATTTCTAGCATAGATCACTCTTGTTGACGATGGTGGTGATACTGATGGTGTGGGAGGGTGCTTTTGCATGTATGTGTATGCATATTTAGGCCAGAGTACCATATTGATGTCATCTTCAGTCTTTCTCTACTTTAATTTTTGAGATAGTCTCTCTCTAAACTTGAAGGTCACTGATGAACTGTAATGGTTGACTAGAAAACTTCTGGAATCCTCTTATTTCCCTGAGCTATATCCTTAGCCCTAGCCTCTCTATGTTTTTATTTGATGGTCTTTAATTAGTTATCTGGAGATATATAACACTAGATAGAAAATATTTTTCTCTCCTAAAGGGCTGACTTATAAAAACCACAATCAACTGCAAAGCTCCTCAGACAAACTAGTCAGTAAATAAATTGCAAATGGAAAGATATATTTTTTTATATAAAAATCATTTGTGTTTCTTTTTTCATTTGACGTTTATTCAGTTTACATCCTGATCCCTGTCCTTTCTCCTGATCCTCCCTCTAGCATTCCCTCCCTCCATCTCCCTGCCTTTTTGCCTCTGAGAGAGTGTGACATGCACCCAAGTATCTTAACCCTAGCATAAATAGTCTATGCAGGGCTAGGCACTTCTTCCCCTGAGGCCAGACAAGACAAACAACAGGTTCCACAGATAGGTAGCAACTTTAGGGATATCTCCCACTCCCATTGTCCAGGACCCACAAACAGCTGCACATCTGCTATATATATATGCAGGGGACCGGGTCCTAGCCCTGTGTATGTACTTTGTTTGGTGGTTAAGTCTATGAGGGCCACCAAAGGTCCAGGCTAGTTGATTCTGTTGGTCTTTCTGTGGAGTTGCTATTTCCTTTTGGGCTCACAATCCTTCCCCAGACTCTTCTGTAAGAGTCCCCAAGCTCCACCCAATGTTTGGCTATAGATCTCTGCCTGAGTCACCTGTTGGGTGGAACCTCTCAAAGAACAACCACGCTAGTATCCTATCTATAAGCATAACAAACTATCATTAATAGTGTTAGGGATTGATGCTTGCACAAGGGATGGATCCCTGGATGGGCCAGTTACTGCTTGACCATTTCCTCAGTCTCTGTTCCATCCACCGTCCCTGTATTTTTTGTAGTCAGAATAATTTTTGAATTGAAAGTTTTGTGGGTGGGTTGGTGTTCCTATGGCTCTACTGGTGTTCCTGATGGCTATTGGAAGTGTCCTGCTCTTATTCTGTATCGCCACTGCTGTGAGTCTCAGCTAAGGTCATCCCCATTGATTCTTGGGAGCCTCCTCTATCCTAGGTCCTTAGCATATACTCAAGATCATCCCCTTGCCCAATCCCTGCAAGCATCAGGTCATCTGGCCATCTCCTCTGTCTCCCTCCACACCTGATCCTAAACATTTCCCCAACTCCCCTCCTCATCCCCTCTCTCACCCAGCTCCCTCCCTCCACCTGCTTCCTGCAACTATTTTTTTTTTTTTTTTGGTTTTTCAAGACAGGGTTTCTCTGTATAGCCCTGGCTGTCCTGGAACTCACTCTGTAGACCAGGTTTCTAAGTGAGATTCAAGCCTCCTTGCTTGGACCTTCTTTTTGTTTAGTTTCCTCTGGTCTATAGAGTATAGCATGGGTATCTTGTATTTTATGGATAATATCCACTTATAATTAAGTACATAGGCATGTATGTTCTTTTGGGGCTGGGTTACCTCACTCAAGATGGTATTCTCAAGCTCCATCCATTCATCTACAAAATTCACAATGTTTTTGTTTTTGCTAACCGAATAGTATTCCATTGTGTAGATGTACCATATTTTCTTTATCCATTCTTTAGTTCAGGGACCGAAGGTTGTCTCCAGTTTCTGGATATTACAAATAAAGCTGAGATGAACATAGTTGAGCAAGTGTCCCTCTGGTATGGTGAAGCATCTTTTGGGTATATGCCCACAAGTGGTACAGATGGGTCTTGAGGTACAACTAGTCACAGTTTTCTGCAAAACTATCAAATTGATTTGCAAAGTAGATGTACAAGTTTGCATGCCCACCAACAATGGAGGAGTCTTCTCCCTGCTTTATAACCTGGTCAGGATGGGCTATCACTTGAATTTGGTTCTGTTGTTTGTTTGGTTTGGTTTGGTTTTGTTGTTTGTTTTTGAGAGAAAAGAACTTTATTAGCTCATCTTTATACTCAGTCCTCACTTCTCTAAGGATAGCAACCAAATATGTTTGCAAACATTGACATACGTCATCTTCAGAAAAACATAAAAAGTTGAGATCAAATGACATATTGAATTACAAACACATTAATGAGTTCTGTACTAAACACAATGAAACACTACCTGAACTTTAGAACAATAGTTATTTATGTAAATTACACACACAAATATATTAAGGAAAATTGTGTTTTCCAGTTGTTATGATGTCTAACAATCATGGATAGCTATATGATCAAAAATAGTAATGAGTAATCAGTATTTCTTTGACTGTTAATCTTTATTTTATCAGTAGTACTTCTCTTGCATACATCAATGCATACTTATACATATAGATAGATGTACACATACACATCATATACACATGTATAGTCAGTTCTGCTTGTCTCTAGTTATTCACTTCTAATTAACCCTCTTTTCCCAGGAAATCTAGCTTCAGTTTTTCCAGATTTTGTGCTGACTCTATGCAAAGCTCCCTGACCATTTTCTTTTCTTTTTTTATCTTTTTTCTTTTTTTCTTTTATCTTAGCTATTTTGACAGATATAAGATGGAATCTCAGAGTCATTTTGATTTTCATTTCCTTGATAACTAAGGACTTTGAACGTTTCTTTAAGTGCTTCTTGGCCATTTGAGATTCCTCTGTTGGGAATTCTCTGTTTAGTTATGTACTTCATTTTTAATTGGGTTATTTGGGTTTTGGGGTCTAACTTCTTGAGTTCTTTATACATTTTGGATATTAGCCCTCTGACAGATATAGGGTTGGTGAAGATCCTTTTCCAATCTGTAGGCTGCTGTTTTGTCCTATCGACAGTGTCCTTTGTCTTACAGAAACTTTTCGGTTCCACGAGGTCCCATTTCTCAATTGTTGATGTTAGAGCTAAGCCATTTGTGTTCTGTTCAGGAAGATGTCTCCTGTACCAACAAGTTCTAGGCTATTCCCCACTTTCTATTCTATTAGACTTGGTATATCTGGATTTATGTTGAGGTATTTGACCCACTTGAGCCTAAGTTTTCTATAGGATGATAGATATGGATCTATTTTCATTCTTCTGCATCCAGTTAGACTAGCATCATTTGTTGCAAATGTTTCCTTTTTTCCATTCTGTTTTTTTTTGCATTCTTTGTCAAAAGTCAAGTATTCATAGGTATGTGGGTTTATTTCAGAGTCTTCAATTCCATTCCACTGATGAACTTCTCTGTTCCTATACCAATACCATGCAGTTTTTGTTACTATTGCTCTGTAGCACAGCTTGATGTCAGGGATGGTGATACATCCAGACCTTCATTTATTGATCAGAATTGTTTTAAGTATCCTGCTTCTTTTTGTTTGTTTGTTTTTCCATATGAAGGTGAGAATGAATCTGTCAAGGTAGGTAAAGAATTGTGTTGAAATTTTGATGGGAATTGTATTAAATCTGTAAATTACTTTGGGTAAGTTGGCCATTTTTACTACGTTAGTCCCACTAATCTATGAACATGGGAGATCTTTCCATCTGCTGATATCGTCTTCAATTTCTTTCTTCAGTGACTTGAAGTTCTTGTCATATAGTTCTTTCATTTATTTAGTTAGAGTTACACCAAGATATTTTATATTATTCATGGCTATTAGAGTGTTGTTTCTTTAATTTCTTTCTTGGCCCATTTATCATTTGGATAAAGGAAGGTACTGATGGTTTGGTTTGGTTTGGTTTGGTTTGGTTTGGTTTGGTTTGGTTTTCTTTTTTAGTTAAATTTTTATCAAGCCACTCTACTGAAGGTGTTCATCAGTTGTAGGAGTTCTCTGATAGAACTTTTGGGGTCGCTTATGTACAGAAGATTGTATCATCTGTGAATAGTAACACTTTGACTTTGTCCTTTCCAATATGCATCCCCTGATCTCCTTTAGTTGTCTTATTACAGCTGGAACTTCAAGTACCATACTGAAGAGATAGGGAGAGTGGCCAGCCTTGTCTTGTCCCTGGATTTAATGGAATTGCTTTATGTTTCTCTGTATTCAATTTGATGTTGGCTATTGGCTTGCTGTACATTGCTTTTATTATGTTTAGGTGTGTGGCTTGAATACCTGATTTATCCAAGACTTTTAATATGAAAATGTGTTGGATTTTGTAACAGGTTTTTTATTATCTAATGAGAAGATCTGAGACTTTTTTTTCTTTCAGTTTGTTTATATGGTGGATTATGTTGATGGATTCTCTACGGAGTGTTCTATAAACTTCTTGTATGTTTATAGGTATCCCATTCATTAGGATGGGAACGTTTTCTTCTATCACTTTGTTGAAAATACTTTCTTGTCCTTGGAGCTGAGATTCTTCACCTTCTAATACTATTATTCATGGGTTAGGTCTTTTTGTGGTATACCAGATTTCTGGATGTTTTGTGCCAGGAATTTTTAGATTTAGCATTTTATTTGACTAATATATAAATTTCTTCTATTGTATCTTCTGTGCCTGGGATTCTTTCTTTCATCTCTTTTAGTCTGTTGGTGATGCTTACATTTGTTGTTCCTGTTCCTATTCCTGTTTCATCAGCACTGTAGTTCCAGAAGCATACAGGTTAGACTCTCTTTTGCACCCATCTTCCGTACCCACTGAATCCTCTGGGCCACCCTCAGCTTTCCTGAGCTGCCTGCTATCCCTGGCAGACCTCAATTACCCCAGCACCTCTCTGCCCACCTTCATCAGATGTATGGATCCAGTACTGTACAGCCCAAGGGTACCTATCAGAGGCCTGCCACAAAGGAACATTGAGATTATCCCTTCCCAATACCTACTAAAACAGAAACATCCAGGGATAGCTAAGGGTACTTGAATGAACACAATCAACAAAAACAGGGCATGAGACCGTCAGAGCATAGCTAATCTACTCCAGCATCCCTGGATATTCCAACACAGCCAAAGCAGAAGAAAATGACCCCATATCCAATCTTATAAAGATGATAGAGGACTTTAAAAGTGAAATGAATAAATCCCTTAAAGAAATACAGAAAAATGCAACCAAATAGTTAGAGGTCTTTACAAAGAAAACAAGTAAATCTCTTAAAGAAATACAGGAAAACACAATTAAGCAGGTGAAGGAAATAAATAAATAACACTGTTCAAGAACTGGAAATGGAAATAGAATTGGTAAAGAAAACACAAACTGAGGGACTCCTAAGGATGGAAAACCTAGAAAACAGAATAGGAAGATCATTTCAATAAGTTGTTTTATATTTAGAAGAAGATGGTCTCAAAAGATCAGTAAGATATAGTTTTCAAAATGGGCTCACTTTTTAAAGGAACTTATGTTACATGAGAAAGAAACTTAGCTTATTAGCAAAATATTAATCAAGGGCTAATAATAATCTCCATTCCAATTGCGTTGAACACCTAGTTATTAGCTTGATATGCCTCCTAGCATCACTGTGAACTGAAAATATAGGAGAGATACAGTGAACTACTTTCAATTTTTAAAAAGCTTGTTTGTGACATTTATTACTAGATAAAAAGATAAAATTTAATTAATTTTACCATGAAATGGGAGAGCCATGCTCTGACTCCTTTAATTGCTGCTACCATCACTGTCAAAAGAAAAAGAGCTAACTAGGATCATCTAGAATGAATCATTCTCAGGCTGCGTTTATATCTTGTTCAACATAAAATTATTTCCTCACCTTTTTAGTTACCCCACTGGCCTTTATGTGATTTAGCTATATATTTTTAAGTATTAACTGGCATGATTATGAGGAAATATGTGCAAACAAAAAATGTTCTAAACAGATCCTTAAAATATTGACCATAGCTCTGAAATTTAAGAACTTAACAATAAATGCTATAAATGTTGAAAATACTTAACTAGGTCCTCAGTGAGGTGATTCCTTACTGAGTTATTTAGGCAATGCCGTTTAATTTCTTAGAATTGCAGCTACTGGTAATTTCTTACTAGGACAGGATTTCCTGGTTTTTCAGAAAACTACACACATCAAATACATATCACCAACCCCAGGCTATAAGCAGTTTGATGGGCAGAGAACAATTATAAAGCTGCTTTATTAGGTTTTTTTTTTCCCTTCACAGAGTTTTTCTAATTTCTTCTTCCTTTCCCTCTAAAAAGCAATGGGGGGTTGAAGGTCAGCCTGAGGAAAAAGAGCATCAATTCTCATGGTGGGCTGGGCTTTATTTTGATTCTATTTCTCTTTTCTTATGTACTGTCCTTCTTGAAAATGGTCTTAGTGAACCTTCTGGATACCTACCTTCTTGTCAATGAAAGAAATTCTTCTATTGTTTCTTTGGAATTTCACCATCTGTTATATAAAGAATCACTGAAATGGAACATCCTGGAAAGTTCAGACACTCAGTCCTGTGGATTCAGAGGGCTTAAGATAGGCAGGCAAGTTACAGATTCTTGATTTACATTAGCTCTCCAGAGGAAGGGGTTCTGTTTCCCACTATTGGTACATTTTCTTAGTACAATCTGAACTCCAAGAAGACCAAGCCTTGTACTGTGTTAAATTAAAAGCAAGTCTGTGGTGAAAGGTCCAATTTGAAAGAGCAATTATATCATTCTTAGAACAGAGGCTGGACCACCAACAAAAGAATACACATGGAAGGACCCATGGTTCAAGCCACATATGTGGTAGAGGAGGACCTTGTTGGGCATCAGATGGAGGAGAGACCCTTGGGCATGAGGGTGTTAGATGCCCCAGTATAGGGGAATGCCAAGGAGAGAAGATAGGAGGGGGAGAATACCCTCATAGAGATAGGGGAGGGCATAGGGGTTTTCCAAAGGGGAGACCTGGAAAAGGGGAAACATTTGAAATGTAAATAAAGTATCAAAAAATAAATAATTAAAAAAAAAAAAAGAGTAGTAAACTTAGGTTTTTCACCTTAAGGACAAACCTCTTTCTCTAAGTGTCAAAGTGTGCTCTTGTCAACAAACCTAGATGGGAAAATGCTAATCACAGCAAATGTGCTGTCCAGTGTTTAAGCAAGATAAAATTGAATTAATAATTAAAAAATAAAAGAGCAGGAATGGACTTCCTGTATTACAGCTATCAAGAATTCATATATTTAACAAAAAAAGTTACAATACAGCTGTTAGCATAGAGATCATTTCTAATTTCTTTGATGAATTGCTGACCATGACCTAGCTGAGATTCTCTTGTTTAGGTTACTGTTTTAGAATCTAGAGGCCTGGACATTGAGTCTTGGGTTTTATCATGTTACTTATCCAGGACTATTTTCTCCGTGATATTTTAAGTTTTTAATTTATTTTAATTTTATTATATTTCCAGACAGAAAATTTTATTTGAGAGGTTGGGATACTTTTTTATAGCCATGACCTGCAGTGTAGATATATGACGGTCAATCAAATCCAAAGCAAAACAAGCACATATTAAAATGACACCTAATCTAAAATCCCAAATCAAAGAAAACAGCTTTACTTCACATTTATGCTTAGTCTGTGGAAAGCTCACTAGGAGAATACTAAAGTGTTATATAGGATTGAAGATTAAGCTTGATGGTCAAGTATTTGTCTGCCGTGTTTAAAGCCCTGAGATGGATTTCCTGTAGTAGACAAAAGAGTAAAAAACTTTCCTCACAGCTACTCACCCAAGAGGAGGGAAGAGAGGAGTGCATGGGTAAGGAATATGGAAAATTGAATGGTAGAGAAAAGGCACAGTCTATAGTATAGCTGGAGGACAACGGTCAATTGAGAATAGTTGTCGCAAGTCTTATGCCCTTCCGCAGAGTATGACAGACAGTGCAGAATTCACAACTCAATACGACTTATGTTTCCATTGGTCACCATCAAAAATTTTCATGATTAAAATATTGACTATCTAATTTTGCTGTTACACATGGGCGGAAAACGAAGAAGAGCCACATTTTTCAAAAGAAAGAAAGAAAGAAAGAAAGAAGGAAGGAAGGAAGGAAGGAAGGAAGGAAGGAAGGAAGACTTTTAAAATATGTATTATCATAGCCATGACCAAATATTGTTAATTTACAAAGTCTTTTCATGTAATCTCTAATTTGTCATTCATATTCTTCTTCAAGCCTCAGGCAGTCTTTGTGGAGATGAGGAATCCAGAAAGACGGTAACAAAATCCTTAAGAGTAAAAGTTATTTCAAACAAGGCCAGTGGTAAAAAACTCTTTGCATAAAAATGACACATTTATTTGATCATTAGAGAAAGTGCTAAAAATATTATCCTCACCCTAACAAAATAATGAGAAGACATAAAATTCACTTGAACCTTTTAACCCTACCTAAGATCTGACACACATTGTCAAGCCAAGGGCAACCTAATGGTTCTTTTGGAGCTTATAAAACTGTCAGTGATCATGCAAAGTTTGTAGCTAATTTTTTTAGTTACATACTGAAGACCAAGCTGCCATCGCTTAGTGGAAGAGCAAGGACATACAAAACTAGGGAAAGAGGTATGCTGGGCCAGGCAATAAAAGATACATAACTTGCAGATTTTTTAAAATAGTAATAAAACCAACTAAAAGTCAGACTATTTTAACTTCCTTCTGTGGTGCAATGTTACCTACTTTGAGGACTAAAGAAACCTCCTCCTGGGAAAAACATTTGCCGTCCTTTAAGCAACCTACCTTCTACCCATTGACTAGATTTAGTGCCTGGGCACACAGAAACCATCATTAGGAAAGGGAAACGCAGTTTGATCTCTCTTTTCAGTTTCTCTCATATTATCCTCCTGAGACTCACCAGTTACCTTCATGAAGGCAAAAAAAATATCTCATTTCAAGTGAACAAATAAAACCTAATGCTGGGTCATAGTTATACAGCGTACTGACTGTTATTCTCCCACTGTAGTGCCAGCTTGAGGAATATACTGTCTACAGAGTTGAAACAGAAATTCAAGCTGGTATCAAAATAATTGAAAGCAAAGATGCATATTAAGTAATTAAAGGTGGCAAGTACTTAAGAGACAAGGTTTTAATGAACTGTTCAAAATGTTACCACATGGGAGGGAATAGGGAGGCTCCAAAGGGGAGATCTGGAAAGGGGAAAACATTTGAAATGTAAATAAAGTAGAAAAAATAAAAATTAAAAAAAATGTTACCACATTTTAAAAAGTTTATTACTAAAAATAACTTCTACCGGTGGACTTCAATCACCAAAATGATGAAAAAAATTAATTCCATGGCAACATTGTTAAAGCCACACACAGCCTTGCAGTATGAAAAACAAGTTCGGGGAGGGGAAATATAATCGAAACATACGACATGAAAACTATTAAGAATAAAATATTTTATTTATTATTTGAAAATTTCATAAAGTATGCAGTGTATCTTTGGGAGAATGTTATTGTAGGTAAGAAAGAGAGAGAGAACAAGAAGAAAGAGGTATCTGGAAGAGTATAGAGCAGAGAGAAAAAGAAGTAGATGGGCCATGGCCAGAGCTATCTCTTGGGAACAGAAAAAATAGCAAGGACAAATGAGAAGAGAGTGGCAGAGAGGATGAAATTCTCAGAAAGAAAAAGGATAGCTAGAAAAGCTATTCTATGAATGCCAAGAATGATCATGGGTGACAGTGGACACTGTAAAATGTTTCCTCCTTTCATGGGTTCTACAGTTTTTTTCAATATCGCATTGTTTCCTATTTGTGCAGTCTACATGTACATGTATGCAAGGTCATCTGCTGAAGTATGGACAGCTTATCAGTGAAGAAACGTAATTGTTTCTATGAAAGAAAATATTTCTGTGCCATTGAAAATCCCTTTCTTCCATGCATGCTGTGTCCTCACTTATAAGTGGCTATTAGCCATAAAATGCAGGTACCATGATACATGCCACAGACCCAAAGAAGCTAAACAAGGAGGAAGGTCCATGCAAGAAAGCTTGAATCTCATTTAGAAAGGGGAGTAAAAGAGTCATAAGAGGCAGTTGGAGGAAGGGACCTGGGTAAAAGAGGGGGTGAGAGGAATTGGGAGAGTGTTAAAGACCTGGTGGAGGAAGGACAGGAGAGATGGCTAAAAGGCCAAGGAAATGAAGGGACATCTGCATCTGACAGCAGTGAGGAAGTGGGGGCCGGGGGACCTCTCCAGGACAAGACAGAGACCTGGGATAAGAATCAATGGGGGTAATCTTAGATGTGACTTACTACACTGGAAATATGGACCCTGAAAAGGCTACCTCCTGTAGCCAGGCAGAAACCCCAATGTAACTATGGAGATACCAATCCACCCACAAAATATTCAACTGAATTTTGATCTTTTCTACAAGAAATGCAGGGACAGGGATGGAGCAGAGACTTAGGGAATGTCCCGTGAATTACAGGCCTAACTTGAGATACATCCCATGGGGAAGCACCAATCTCTAACACTATTAATGATACTCTGTTATACATATAGATAGAAGTATAGCATGGCTGTCCTCTGAGAGGCTCCACCCAGCATCTGACTCAGACAGATACAAACACCCACAGCCATGCAGTGGATGGAGCGTGGGGACTCTTCTGAAAGAATAGGAGGAAGAATTGTGAGCCTTGAAAGGGATAAGAACTCCACAGGAAGACCAAGAGAGTCAACTAACCTGGACCCTTGGGGGATAACAGAGTCTGAACCACCAACCAAAGAACTAACACAGGCTGCACCTAGGCCTCCCCGCACATATGTAGTAGATGTACCTTGGTCTTTATGTGGGTCTTGAACAACTGGAACAGAGCCTATTCCAAAAGCTGTTGCCTGTCTGTGGGATGTGTTCTTCTACCTTTGCTGCCTTCTCTGGCCTCAGTGGGAGAGTGAGTACCTATTCTCACAGAAACTTGAAGTGCCACAGTGGTGGGATACCCAGGGGGCCCCCACTCACTTAGAGGAGGAGAGAGGGAAGTGGGGAAGGATTGTGGGAGGAGATGACCTGGAGGGGTAGTGCACAGGATGTAAAGTGAATAATTTAAAATTTTTAAATTAAATTTTAAAAAATGGAAAATTCCTTTTCTCTATGCCTTAGCATTTCTTCTCGTCTTTAAGAGAGAAATAGGTCATTTCAAAATGCAAAAGAAGATGTAAGTCATTGAAGAGATGTACCCTAATACTTACTGCTATAGCAACCTTATACAAACACACACACCCCACCACCACCACCACCACCACCACCACCACCACCACCACAACAACAACAACAACAACAACATCAGCGACGTAACAGGAATCAGCAAACCTTGGTCATTGATATTTATCAATATCAATGGACTCAATTTCCCAGTAAAAGGATGCAGATGAATAGAATGGATGGGAAAATACAGTCCATCTTTGTTCCATATCCAAGGTCTGGCAAGTCAGAGAGGGCATGCTGATCTGGACCAGCTCAGGTTTTGTCCAATTGTCACCTTGTTTTAAAAGTTTCTGCTAAAATACAATTTAAAAAATTTAACAACAAAATAAAATTACTAGCCTCACCCTGACTACAAGCCAATTCTTTTATCACTGACATAAAATTTGGCAACATAAAATGACCCTGTCAAATTGCTTTGAAGTTTTTTCAAAGGTCAGTAACAGTTTCTATCTTAACATGTTCAGGGACCAATGGTTAAAAAAACAAAAATGTGCAAGCAACCTTAGTCTCATGGATCACACTTTCCTGACAGCTCTACTCTGCACTGTATCCTGGGATTTGAACAAAGACAAAGACATATAGGCAGAATTGTACTTTATGGAGGTAGATTCAAAAGTAGTTTGGATCTGTATCAAAGGAAGATTGATTTGTGGATCAATGAAAGCCTAAAAACAAGATAGTAAGAAAGCTTAGTTTTAATTGCCTGCAATAAAGCAGAAGAGTCTCTGGGACATAGAAGACACTTACAAAAATGTACTGTAAGGGTGAAGAAATACACAAGCTGGCAGCAGCAGCTTATACTGGGGAAAACATGAGGATGAAATACAGCCCTTGAGAGAAGACAGTTGGGAGGAATTAGGATGCCTGACACAGACCAGCTGCAGGTGAGCAGAGGCATTAGTGTCATATAAAATAATAATGTGAAAATTAAGAATGTTCAGGAATTAAGAAAATGAAGTGTAACTGGGAAAATGTAGGCTTCTGACTCCCAAAACAGTGGATTATCAACTCAACTGACAGAGTATCTATGACCCTTTGTTGATGGCAAGGTCAAAATTGAGATGAAACTGCCAAGCCTTAAGTTTAATCCATTTCCTCAATAGACTAGTAATGTCTTGATCAAAAACAGCAGTAAGTGATATCTAATGCTACTGAACTCATGTTGTGCCATTTAGCAAGAGGCTTAGAGAGATTTGAAAAAAATGAAGCCAACCATCAGAGTATCAAAATCAGTAAGCCTGGGTTAGGTCATTTCTTGTTCCATAGTGAGATGACTGTATTCCCTATAGTGAGTCACGAATGACTTGGGTTATGAAATGCCTACTTGTTATTACAATCAAATAACTCAAGTATGAATAATGGGCAATAATAATGATACTGCTTACCACCTATAGAATAGTTACTGGAAGAGACAGTGTCATGTGCTGTCAGACCACGTCTCATTATGGAAACACTTTGATCTTCCAGGAATAGCCCGCTCAAGGCTGATGGTGGAAGTCTCTTTGATGTAACGGCTCTCATCCCAAGGACTCACCTTACCCAAGGTGCATGTGCCTCCCCAGGGACCATTAAATCAGATAGCTGTTCCTAGCAAGCAAGCAATGGGCTAGATAGGCTGTCAGGCTAGCTCTGGCTTCCTCTACAGCTATATTTCATATCAGCTCCACCTCTGACCATGACTGACACCTAACACATCACCTGTCTTATTCTTGATGGAACTCTGCAGAAAATGTTTATTTCAGAATCTTCCCAAGAACGTCCCCTATGAGACCTATTCTGTGCCAGAAGCTTCCTGACCAATCTTCTTTATGTAAATGTATCAATGAGCAGATTCTGTTTTCTCAGTACCAATATTATTATACCATCAGACAAAGGGATGAGGAGGTTCAAGTTTCACTAGAAACTGATGTCTCTATGAGGATTTGAAACTCACACAATTCTACAGAGTTGGCTGTCTTTCCATCCTGTCATAGAAGATGATAATCAATCTCCAGGACTTGTTTGTTTTTAGAGTGTTTCTGAATTTTGTTCAACACAAAAATCAATTAGGGTTTCCAGAGAAATTTTGGATTAAAAAATTTTCTTTGTCACCAATTCAGGGAAAAAAAGGAGAAAAAATTCATTAGTAGCCACAGAGCTGTAGGTTCTGGTGAGACACTAGCTCTACCCCTTCTCTTGTGACTTAATTGATCTCTTATAAAATGCAACTAACTTGAATCAGGTTTCTCTGCAGGAGCTGAGCAACCAGAAAGTGTGAATTACGAAGCTCTATGATGTGGTATATTATCCAATTCAGAGCCCATTACTTAGAAAGCAGAATGTTGCCATGGAAATAGGATAGGTCTCTGCTCCTTCTGAATGGGATTCCTCTCAGGGGCAAGGCCTCATTGTCAAGCTGATTGAATTCTGTGTCTCAATTTTCTAACAAAGATAGTAGTACTGCCTGCTCCTTATTATCACTATAGATATTGAGTGATTCGTTTGATAACCTTTTATTAAAGGAGTTTAATATATGCCATTTTTAATCTTTGATTCAAGTTTATACAAAAAAATAAAAAGATCCATGGTTAAAATGTACTGTGGTGATTTTTAGTGATAACCTTGAAAGTCCAACCCAGTCAGAAAGCCATAGAAAGCATATATCCCACAAACTTCTCACAGCAAGGTTGTCTTTGAGCACTTAGCAGGAGACAAAATCAGGATAGCCTCCCATAAGTGAGAACATGCCTTTGAAGATGAGAAGCTTACTCTGGAGGGAGAGGAAGCGGCATGCCTAGTAAATAACATTTGCTCTAGTTGAAGCAAGATGATAACCCTTTATAGAAAACTTTGGATGTTTGGTCTTTGGTTCTGAGGGATTCGTAATAAAATGTTACTAGTACAGAAGTGCATGGGATAAAGAAAGAAGTACACTCATTAGGAATTAGGAGACAAAGGGAACAAGGGGGAAGCTGGAAAAAAACAAGATCAGCTGTGACTGCTTCAGAATTCTGTTGAGCAAAGGTACTGTTGCATCTCTTACTTGAGATAGAATGAACCAAATAACTTATCTTACTAATAACTATAGATAGTTCCAAGTATTTTATCTGATTGCTCAGGAGCTAATGTTTGATTTAATGACAAATTAGATAATAAATTTTTAAAAAGTTAATTTTCATCATATATTTTTATTTCTTTCTAAATTCTTTCTCCACATGCAAAGTTTGGTTAGTCACAAATGACAAAGGGGTGCTCTCCAAAAGAGTTTGCATGTATATACAAATTAGGCCATTGTTAAAGGCAGTGTAAATCTGATGTCTCAGGGAAAGAAAATCTGCAAGGGTAAAGTCAAGGTTAGTTTTTCAAAACTGGAAACCAGATGCAATGGACGAAAGTGTTGTCTGTTAGATATTTATGGTATAACAGGATGCACTCAGATATTCAGTCATTATCATAGAAATGTTTTGTTGAATAACAGATGGTCTGTATTCTTTTGGAATATGTCTTGGAGGAGATAATTCACATGTGAAATAAGAAGGTCTTCAGCAGCATAGTGGAACAGGGCAGGGGTCTGAAGGCCTCAGAAGATGGAAGAGACAAATACTTCAGACTTCTGCACCATATCAGATAAGCATAAGGAAAATTACATCGGGCCAGGGTGATGGCTCAGCAATTAAGAACACTGGGCACTCTTGCAGAAGACTTGGGTTTGATTCCTAGAACCTACTGGGTGGCTCGCAACATTCTTGAACTCCAGTTCTAGAGTATCCAATGACCTTTCTGGCTTCTATGGGTACCAGGCATGCATGTAGTGCATAAATTTGTACTTAGGTAAAATATACAGGCACATAAAATTAGAAAAAGAACAAAAGAAAAGAATAAGAGAAAGGAAGACAGATAAAAAGAATGAATGAATAAAAGAGAGAAAGATAAAAATAAAAACAAGAAATGAAATTGGCTCTTTAGAGAGGAAAAAATGAAAAATATTCCCTTATAGGGTTATCTGACTTCAAGTTACTACTTTGAGTACTGCAGTATACTTTTTTAATCAGAACAGTATTATAGTGTTATATAACAATATTTTTTCTGAAGAGATGCAACACATATTTACTCATTTCAGATAAAGAGCCCAGAAAGGCCTGTGGATACCAGTGAAGTCCAACATGGTTAGCCAATGAGTTTTCGTGGGGTTACTTAAAGGAACATGGGTGAGGGGTTAAGGAGCAACGATTCAAGGCCAGGTGAATCACCAAAGCCTGCCAGCATGGGTAGCAGCTCACATAATCTGGGAACTTGGAGGATACTGTACAGCCTGCAGATAGTTCATCAGGTAAGAGAGGGTCATTTGCAAGAGACTTGATTGATCTAAACCTCTTTGGGACAATATTTTTGCTTCTTCCAGGTTTGTCTTATCTAAGAATCTTCTTTGCAGCTTGCATTGTCTAAGAGTGATTCTCGGCAGTCTTTACTGTATACTTGTATATTCTTTGGAGGGAGGGGCTTAGTGAATCTGGTTAGTTTCATGGACTTCCTGAAGCTTTCTTGAGTTGTTCACCTTCAGGACTAAAAGACATCCCTGGAGTATGGAATGTTTCAATCCTGGAAGAAACTGCATCATAACTCATGGAAAGTCAAATAGGTAAATACTTTTGTGATATAGAACCTAGAAGTAATATGCACTCTTATCAAAAGCAATTTGTGTTTTCTTCACAAAAAAGGATCAGTACATACTGATGTCTTTGTTTTGTATTACTACAACAGAGCATTATAGGCTGGGTAAATTATATAGAAAGAAATATATTTATTACAGTTCTTGAGACCAGGAAATTCAAGAGCAAGAATGAACATCTGTGTTTTCATGCTGAGTCATTCTATCACAGAAAGAGGACGAGTAAAAGAGTAAAAGTCAGGAAGTCTGGAATCTAGCTTCAGACTGTTTATACTGACATGATTCTTATCATGAGGATGGAGTTTTTATGAGCTCAACATCTCCCATTATGAGATGGCATCTCCAATCTCCAACACTATCCTATCAGGGATTAAGTTTCCAACACATGTCTTTAGAGAGACATACTCAAATCATAACATTAATGCAGAAAAAAAATATGAAACTAAAATTTTCTGAGGAATCCCTTCCAAATAGTCTTACAATGATTGTAAGAAAATACTAAACTGTATTTCTAAAACATCTTTTGTCCTAACCTTAGAACGATTAAAATGCCTAATGAAAATATCTCTGCAAATATGCTTTCTTAATACTCTTGTCTTGGGCTGTGTTTATTACAGATTACACTTGGTGAAAAATGCAAAGATTATCCAATTGTGATCATGGAAAGATTTCATCCCAATATTTCTGGTTTAGGGAGGAGTCTCCAAGATCAACTTCTGGTTTTGAGTCCAGAAACAAACGTAGCTCAGTGGGTGTTTGCTATCAAACCTAATAAAACCTGGGATATACTGGGTATAAGGTGAGAACCAACTTCTGCAAGTTGTCCTCTAACTTTCATATGCATACCACATAAAACACACACACACACACACACACACACACACACACACAATTAAGTAAATGGAACAAAAAAATTAAAATTCCTCTTTTCAACTCATTTGCACTTTGTTGTACTTTACTAGTTTTTTCCCCTTTGAGTAAATATCAACAATTCCTGAAAATAACCTTAAGGTTAAGGATTAGAATGTCACAAATTAGATTAGATTTTGAAACGAAATTGTTTCAGTGTTTTGGTTCATTTCCTGTACCTTACTATGAACCATTTCCATAAATGGTTGTCAAATGCTTACACAGAGATAAATTCCATGCCAAAATATGCTTCCATTTATTCTTTTTAATCCTGTCTCCCTGGAATGTATAAGCTGTGGTAAAATGAATAGTCCTTGGATTTGAACAGAGCAACCCCATATCAGTAAAGCAGCATACACACACACACACACACACACACACATGCACACACAAATTATAAAAAAGTGTATTTTCATCAGAAATCTTCAGCCTTCTTCCAATAGTAGCCAGAATAATGTTTTATTCCTCCGTTTCCAGGCTTCACTTTTCCGTAAAATTGTCCATTCATCACTTTCATTTAGTCCAAGGACAGATCTTTCATAAGGTGTGGAAAGCACAGAAGAACTGGCTACAGAAGATGGGAAGAGAATTCCTATTGCTGGAGGGAGACACAGTTCCTTTTGTGATTCATTAAGAAGACAGATGATGATATGATTTTTAATGTTTTGTTGTGGAGCAAATCTGTCACCCTTCATCAAAAATTTTCTTGAAGACTGTACATCAGACAAATGGTATTCGAGAAGTCAAGAAACTTGATCTGCTTCTAGAAATCCTGTCTTGACCAAACAGGTTTCATTTCCTGTGGGAGTGGTTTTCATCATCCGCTCTAGCTTTATGAAAAGGCATGAAGGCTTGTGTTTTGTGGTTTAGAGAGTAAATTGTGTATGCAGAATTTTCAAAACAATAATGTTTAACAATAATGATATAAAAGTTTTTAAGCACAGATAAACCAAACCCCATATTCGTATACATCTTTGGGCAGTATGGCTAAATATGGTGTGGCTAGAGAAATTTAAAATTAAAATCCTTTGTACATGCTCTAATTTATAAAAGGATAAAGTCCAATTTGGGAAGTCACCAGTATCCTCTGGTGGCAGAAATATACTTGAGAGCAAGCATGACTCATCTAGACTTCATAAACCCATTGCAAGTGTAATTCAAATTTACTATCTAGCTGCAGAAAAAAAAAAACATGCCAGAACTTGCTGAGATGTTGACAGGAACTCCAGAGTAGAGCAGACTGGCTATTAGAAACAATTCAAATCATTTCTACAGATTACCAATTTCTGTATCAGATCTTGGGTCCGGGCTGAAATGTTTTGACCATAACTTACTTCAAACCAGAGTGAAATGAATAAGCTGTGAATGTATTCATGAATACCTCTGTCATCACTGAGCAAGTATTTTAAAAATAAATGACAAATTGTCACAACTATTATTTTCTCCAGAAAATAAGTGTGGTTGGAGAGACAAATAGAAACATTGCTTCAATATGTTGGATTCTACAGGCATCACACAACCAGCCCATCCCTTGGAAAACTGGGGTCTGAGTCAGAGTCCTACACCAAGATACAATATGACAGTCTGTGGTCCACAAATCCCACCTATACATAGTGAGATAATCACAAATGTGCTGGCTATAGTTTGGCTGTTAACTGTCCCTCACAGGCTCCTGTAATTGTCACTAGATTTCCAGATTTTGTGTTGGTATTTTGAAAGGTTATGGGACCAGTGACTACTGGGGCCTATCTGGTTAAAACACAATGTTTGGAGGATCTTGAATTCTATCCTTCTTCTGATCCCAAGCTAGCTGTCTGCTTCCTGATCTGACAAGATATAACATACCATACAGCGTGCTTTGACTACCACTCCTGCACTTCACAGAGTTACAACAGACAAATATTTCCTGAAACAGGAAATTAAAATAACTTCTTTCCCCTTAAAAAGTTTCTTTGGGATGTTTTGTCATAGTGACCAAAATGAAGCTAACAAATAGAGTCGTTATTTGTTTTCCACTATTTTGATACTATTCTCTTCTAAAAGTAACCCAAAAGAAATAGGAACACAAAGTCATCTCCTATGATTCGTCCAGAAACAGCTTGTTTCTGCAGCCCATATTAATTTAAATGTCTGATACTGTGTGACTTTTTCTTGGGTAGTATGAACACATTCATTCATCCCTATTAGAAAACCAACCACATACCACAGAAACAATTCTATCTAAGTCTATATAAATGGTAAGCTTCTTGGAATATGGGTGACTCAAAGGCAACTGTAGCAATTTGAAGACCATCTCAGTGTGGGGTGACTCTTTACTCTCCTTAGTGATAAAGTGCTGATGCTTTTTATCTCCCTGATAAGGGTCTGCTGCATCTTGTCTGAATCTCAGCTTCTTGAGCCTCATGAGTTCCAAGAGGTTCCAAGCCAAATGTGTTACAGTTAGCTTCCTGAGTCTTGTGTGCATCCCATGTCCCCAGAGAAAATGTTATAGAGTCTCCCATGCAGCTTGTGCAAGATGTCAGTATCCGAATGAATGAAGCAGAACTCATTTCTGAGGCAAAGTCTTCCAATTTTGCATGTAGCATAGCCAGACAAGAAGATGACATTTACCATAGCCACCAACCATTTGCTTCATGAGGCTTGTCAGTTTGCCACTCAGCTCTGACTCTGAGGTTCAAAGTCAAGGAAGGAAGGACATAATGTCTAAGAATTTTATAAAATATAACAAGACATAACATACATACTGGTAACAAATACTGGTAATGAATCAATATCCATACTTGCCACAGTGTTCTTAATTTCAAAAAACAAACCCAAAGGTACAGTTCAGCTCCTGCAAGCTGTCTGTATTGTAACCCTAACTGTAGAGCGAAAAAATCATTTACTTCAGCCCCAGAAGTCACAATACTTTTTTCCAGCAATGATTAGTTGAAGTAGAACACAGACTCAGACACACACACACACACACACACACACACACACACACACACATATACAGATATTCATATAAATATATGTGGATAAATGAATACTTGCTCATTTTCTGTTTCAAATAGTGACATAAACCACAGAGGCACGGAATACATATTATCTGACTCTGGGATGGATTTCCAGAGGGAATGAGAAATATGCCTATCAAGCATTTATAAAATACAGCTGTATACTTAAATAAATTGAATTATAGTTTCTAATTTTAAGAATAATTATAAAGATCTCTATGATTACTGAGAACACATAATACTGTAGAATAGCTTCCATAAATGAAAAACCTTTAAGCCTTCACAATAATAATAATACTAATAATTGTCAAGGTCAGATTAAAACACCTCAGTCTGGACAACAAGAATAAGGAAAGGAGTGTTAATTGTCTCTATTATCCTTAACTTAGGAAGAATCTGGGCTGAATGGCTGAAAAAGAGATTTTGACTATTATAGGATTATCATCCAGTCTATTCCAATTCAAGTAACAATAACAATTACTTTCTAAAGGCAAAAGTGTAAAATGAGGTGGCTTGGCTGAGCAATTAGAAGAGAGTACTCCTGAGGGAGACAGGCTTTCAGGCACACCAGGAGCCACTGCTGATTCTCTGTGTCCCTGAGCAATTGACAGAAGGCATCTTTGTCTTCAGCTCTACATTCATAACTTCAGAAATAAAATATGCTTCTGAAATTACTTAAAGACCTCTAGTAGAAAGGTGAAGAATTCCACTGACATCTTTATGGAGCCATATATCCAAGGAGTAAAGTCTATAGAGGGAAAAAGAGACATTGCTTAGAAATAAATGGCTTTGAATACAACAGCAAATTAAATGTAAATTAACACTAAATGTAATCACCTTATGTCAGACCCTCCTTAAAAAGCACTTCCTTGTGCGCTTGAACTTGGAGTGCATACATTTATTGAGAGTACATAATAAAAGTCTAAAGCTAATTGTACATTCTTGTATTTATAAGTTATTGGTTTGAAATGCTTCGATGTATGCACAGTGGATTAAGTTATGAAATGTGAAACTGTGGAAATCATGGGTGGGTTATGTTCAAAGCACCTGAGGTCATGTTGTAGAATTGATTCCTCTTTTCATTTTAAAGAACATAAAATAAATCCTGGAGTTGATCCCTAATGTGAATGAAATCGTTGAAACTTCTTGGTTCAATAACTTGGTTTTCAAGTCTCTGATATCTACTCTTTTCATTGAAGGAAATAATATGGTTTAAACTGGCTTTTATTAAAGAGTGTACTGTGATTTCTCTGTTCTCAGCCATATTGTGCTCTCAATGTCAATGTACATTTTAAGTATTTGAATTTTTTTTTAATTGTAGAAGTTTTAAAATAGACTTCCCAGTGCTTTAACATAAAGAGGTATGTTCTATGATTTCTCTCTGACTCTGAGTGCTTAGAGAGCTTTATCAACAGCTGATGACATAAGAGACACATCAGATTCTGACAATAAAAAGTTATCTATTCTACTCCTCTCTTGGATAAAGTATATTCAGGTCACACAAGCAGGTACCCCAAAAAGAAAAAGACAAAGGTCTCACCGACGGTTGTGTGCCAAGCAAACATGTAACAACATGGTGTCCATGTTAGTGTGAAGTTTAGGAAAGGTCCACATGAATCATCCTAACTAATACCTTCAGAGGTGATAAGCCTAACCCACCAGGTCTTACCTCGATTTCAAGCCTAGTACAGGGTAAATTGTCCTTCCTGCCTGAAGTCATTAAGATTAAGGTGATTTGATAAACAATTATGTGTCACTAGAGAGACATGGAGCCTGACTGTTGCAGTAGTAGACAACTGAAATGTGAGACCGTGACCTTGGAATGGTACAGAGCCTTGAGAAAAATTTTAGTGGGATCCTGAAGATTGTCAACGGTGGTGTTAATGAAAACATGAAGGGCCTCCAGGATAGTGTTAGCAGGAACCTCAGATCTTATGACAGCTGTCTTTGACAGATTATAGTTGTTAATGATTTTGGAAGAAAATGAAGTCTGGATATGGAGGACTAGAAAGCTTCATGTAGAGCTAGAGAGATGGCTCAGCAGTTAGGAGATCCTCTTTCAGAGGATCTGAGTTCAATTCCCACTATCCAGGTTGGACAGATTACAACTACCTATAACTTCAGATCCTGGTGATCGGAAACCCTCTTTGTCCTCCATAGACACCTATACTACACACACACACACACACACACACACACATATACAAACACAGACATATTTAATTTGAAAAATAAAATTAATCTAAAGAAAGTTATGCATGTGTTTTTTCTGCCTGGGATGATGTAAAACCTCTAATTTTGCTGTTATAACAATAGATTCTAGACATACAATATATCATATCAGTAAATCATACAGTAAACATATTTTCTCACAATTTAGGCTGTAGAAACACAAGGCTCAGCTGTCTAAGTGATCCATTTTTGATGAGGTGATCATATGGCTGTGGATGTATAAGGGAAGGAAGAAACTTACTTGTGTCCTTACTTGTTATAATGATAGTAATTCTGTGAATACTTAACAAACACAGAGAATTACAGACCAACTTCCCTTATGAACATAGATGCTAAAATAATCAATAAAATATTTGCAAACTAAACACAAGAATACATTGAAAGGATCATCCACCATCATCAAGTAGGCTTCATCTCAGAAGTGCAGAGATGGTTCAATATATGAAAATCAGTAAATGTAATCTACCATATAAACAAACAGAAAGGAAAAGAAACACATGATCATCTCATTGGATGCAGAAAAGGCTTTTAGAAAATCCAACACCCTTTTATGGTAAAAGTCCTAAAGAGGTTAGGAATACAAAGAACATACCTAAGCATAATAAGGCAATTTATATTAAATTGACAGTCAACATGAAATTAAATGGAGATAAGCTCAAAGCAATTCCACTAGAATCAGCAACAAGACAAAGTTCTCCATTCTCTCTATAGCTGTTCAACACATTTGAAGTTTTAGCTAAAGCAATATACCAACTGAAGGAAATAAAGGAGGTAGAAATTGTAAAGGAAGAAGTCAAAGTATCATTATTTGCAGCTGATATGATAACATACATAAGTGACCCTAAAAATTCCACCAGGGAAATTCTTCAGCAGATACACACTTTCAGCAAAGTGCTTGGATACTAGGGTAGCTTAAAAAATTCAATAGCCCTCCTATATACAAATAGCAAATGGAATGAGAAAGAAATCAAGGAAAGAACACTTTTCAAAATAGCTTCAAAAATATATGATCTCTTGAGATAATTTTAACCAAGCACCTGAAAGACTTCACATCTTTGAAGAAAGAAATTGAAAACTATATAAAAAGATGGAAAGACCTTCCATATTTTCGGTAGAATTAGCATAGCAAAAGTTGTCATCCTGCCAAAAGCAAGCTACAGATTCAATGACCTTGAAAGGACAATGCTCATCTTCGTATGGGAAAATAAAAAAACCCAAGATAGTTAAAATAAGCCTAAACAATAAAAGAACTACTAGAGATGTCACCATCCCAGATTTGAAGTTGTAGTACAGAGCTGTGCTAACAAAAGTTGCATTGCATTGGCATAAAAACAGACACAGTGATCAATGAAATAAAATTTGAAGATTTAAACATAAATCCAAACAAGGTGGATACTTGATTTATTTTTTTATAAATAACGCAAAAAAGACAGCATCTTCAACAAATGGTACTGATCTAGCTGGATTTTTGGATGTACAGGAATTCACATAGATTCATATTTATCACCCTGTACAAAACACAAGTCCAAGTGGATCAAAGACCTCAACATAAAGCCAGATACACTAACTATAATAAAAAACAAAGTGTAGAATAGCCTTGAACACACAAGACAACTTTCTAAACAGAAGACTGATGGTGCAGGCACTAAGATCAAACATTAATAAACAGGAGCTCATAAAATTCAAATTTTCTGTAGAAAAATGACACCATCAATTGGACTAAATAACACCCTACAGAATGGAAAAGTAGTTTTACAAACTCCACATCTAATAGAAGACTAATATTCAGTGTATATATATAAAGAATATAAGAAATGAGATATCAAAAATAACAATCCAATTTAAAAAAAAAATGGGTAGCAGATTTAAACGGAGGGTTAGGGTAAAGGAATTCTCAGTAAAGGAATTCTAATGGTTGAGAAAAACTTAAAGAAATGTTCAACATCCTTGGCCACTCCCATACTGGAACAATCCTCTATTGCTAGTGAGAATACAAGCTTGTACAGCCACTATAGAAAGCAATATGGCAGTTCCTCAGAAATTTGAGAACAGAAGTATCTCAAGACCTTGCTATACCTCTCTTGGGCATACACCCAAAAGATGCCCCATTCTCCATTCTATCACAACGACACTTGTACAACTATGTTCATTGCAGCTTTATTTATAATGTCTAGAAACTGCAAACAATCTTGATGTCCCTCAACAGAAAAATGGACAAAGAAACTGTGATTCATTTGCAGAATGGAGTTCAACTCAGCTGTTACAAAAAAGCATCTTGTACTATGTAGCAAATGAATGGACATAATAATAAACATCCTGAGTGAGGTAACCTAGACCCAGAAAGATAAATATGGTATGTATTCACTTACAAAGAGTTATTAGCCATAAAGTAAATGATAACGAAGTTAAAAATCTGTAGACTCAAATAAGTTACATAAAGAGGAAGAAATAGAATTTACAGGTGGACCAGAAGAGGGGCAATCAGGTTGACATGAGATAGGGCAGAGAGGGAAATTGCAGTAAGAGTGAGCGGGGATGGGGGAGTTTGGCATGGTGGTATGTAAATTAGCGCAGTGGAAATGTCCTGGTATATGTCCTGGTCTATGAAGGTGACCCTAATGAAGACTTCTAGTGATAAAGGATACAGAGTCTCAACTGGCCATCTCTTGTAGCCAGGTGAGGCTTCCAATAGTAGGACTGGGTTACATCCAATTGAGTGGCCCCATGGAAATCCCCAAATAACTCTGACTGTGTATTAAGAGTAATGGTTGCTCTCCACAAACTGACATTGGGCCCCATTGCCAAGGACAATCCCACACAACTCATTAAGCACGGAGAAGTTGAGCTTTTGCCTGCATGGACCCTCTACCTCTCTGTTCTAGTCTTTCATGCAGGAAGGTCCTCTGCAATACTGAAAGACAAATGTGGATACCAACCTAGCCACAAAACCTTTGACTGGCAATCTGCCTTGCCTACAGCATATGCTAGGGCAATGAAGGCACAGACTTTGTGAGAGTGGTGGTATGGAAGTTAGAATAGTGGAAATGTCCTGGTATCTATGTAGGTGACCCTAATGAAGACTTCTAGTAATAAGAGATACAGAGCCAAACAATGTCTGATTTGATTTAAGGTCCATTCCCTGAGAAGGAACTCATACCTGACACTGCTTGGGTAAACAAGAACCAGAGATTAGACATCGCAGCAACCTAGAGTAAAACCAAAGCCTAACAGTCTTTAGAAAAATCAATAAAATAATTCATAATTATATTCTGCTATATTCAATAGGTCAGTGCCTCATCCAGTTGTCATAAAAGAGGCTTCCCCCAGCAGCAGATGGAAACAGATGCAGAGACCCACCAACAGACTATGCAGAAAGAGTCTAAATTGGAGATCTCCACTGAATCCCTCCCCTCAGATTTCAGGGAATCCAGAGAAAGAGGAAGCAGAAAGATCGTAAGAAGCAGTGGGGATGGAGAACACCAGGAGAACAAGGCTATCTGCATCAACTAAGCAAAGCAATACTAGCTCACAGAACCTGAAGCAGCAAGCACAAGGCCTACAAGGATCTGCACCGGGTCATCTGAGTACACATTATAGCTATTAGCTTAGTATTTTTATGAGATCCTGAGTGTGAGAATAAGTGGGTCTCTGACTCCTGTGCCTGTCCCTGGCACTCTTTTCCTCCTGTTAGATTCCTATGTCCAACTTTGATATGATAGTTTTTCTTCATCTTACTATACTTTATTTTTTCATGTTTGGATGTTATCTCTTAGAAGTCTGTTCTTTTCTGATGTGAGACAGAAAGGGAGTGGATCTGGAGAGTAAAGGAAGTATGAAGGAACTGGGAGGAGAAGAGTGGGAAAACTATAATTAAGATATTGTATGAGATAAAGAATCTGTTTCAGTAAAATAAAGATGTGCATGTGATGTGTTGTATATGGTATGTTAGCTTGCTAGTGTGGAACTGTGTACATAGGAGTACACATGTACTTGTGAAGGTACACAAGAGGTACACATATGTGTTCCTGTGTGTGGAGACAAGAAGCTAACTTGCAGTACTATCTTCAATCACCCTCCACCTTATTTTCTAAGGCATGGTCTCTCTCTGATCCTGAACTTTATCAATCTAGCTAGACTACCATCATGGAGCCACCTCTTTCTGCCACCGCAGTGCAGGGGTTACAGGAGTATGCAGCCATGCCTGGTTGTTTACCTGGGTGCTGGAGATCAAAACCCAGATCCTCCTGCCACCAAGGGGCTTTTACTTCAACTGAGCTATCTCCCCAAACACTCTTTTTAAATCTTTTACTTTTATTATTTTTCAGAGTTTCATAGATGTATGCAATAAAATACGGTCATACCCACGTCCCATTTCCCTCTCCAAATCCTCCCATATCTCCCCCAACCCATTTCTATCCCAAACTCATGTCTTCTGCTTTTAATAACCCATTGAGTCCAGTTAATGCCATTTATACGTAAATGAGTATATAGCAGTCACTAAAGACCATGAAAAACTACCCAGCCACTATATCCCCAATAAGGAATAATTCTCCCTTTGAAGCAACTGCCAATAGTTCCTCAGTATGGGGTGGGGCCCCTTCTATGTAGGTATTTGGGTGGCTTGGTCTTGAATAGGTATTATGCTGGTAAGCAGAGCTGCTGTGAACTCGTGAATAGTATAGCTATTTCATTCAGAAATAGCATTCTGTGCCCTGAGCCTTGGTGGTGGTGAGGTTAATTTATATGCCCCATTTAGACCTGAGCACTCACTCTCTTATGCCTATCACTTTGATCAATTATTCTTCTCTTTATTGACTGATGCCTAATACAGACAAAGGAGCTACTCTGACCAAGGTTGAGAGTAGCTCAAGTTTATCAGTAAAACCATAAATATTTAGGAGGCAATTTAATAGCATAATCATTTAGTAAAATAACAATAGCGCTGCTATGGTTATATACAAACTTAAATTTAGAATATGAAGAATGATTTTAATGGCTGGCAAGGTTTGTAGAGGAAGCTGCTGTTGTAACAGATAACCTGAGTTCAACCCCTGACACTCACGTGGTAGAAAGAGAAAAATGATGTTTTATAATTTGCCCTCTGGCCTCCACATACACGCTGTAGCAAGCCACACCATTCCCTAAACACGTAACAAAGAAATGTGACTTTTTTAAAAGAAAAGATTCACAGATCGAGGACATGGCTTATCATCTTCAGATGATAAAATGATTCTTAGCAATAGAAATATCTCAGGTCAAATCAATTCTTCTGTGGGATGAAAACAACACTTGTTAAGACCTAACATAGACTTAAGGCAACACTTCACAGACTGCTATAGGTAGCCATGCATCCTCACAGGACATTCAGGCTACAGCCCTCAGTAAACCACAGGGCAAGGACAAGAAGCACTCAATGCATATAACTGTGTTTTGGCTTATGTCTGCTGCTGTGAATTCACTGGGACAATCAGTACCCACCTGACTCTGACACCTGATGGGAAGATTCTCACTCCTTCTCCCGACTGGAGTCTGGTTGTCAGCCATCTTACACTCTAGCCAAGGGCTTGACTCAAAGATGATTTTTGGAGGAGCAAGATTGCTCCTGAAGCTCACTGGAGACACACCCCTGGAGACCAATCACAGACAGGGGAACTTTTTTCCTTCTCTCAGTTAGGCTGTACCTGTTTCCCAGGTAGGAGATTTGTTTATGCATTGAGGGACTACTGTTCCTGTATGGAAAGCCATGAATTTTTCCCTTTGGCACACAGGAGCAGCTGTTTCAGCTGTAAACATCAAGATCTTCTCCAGCCTTAATGGAGACCTGAGAGTCTCAGACTCACTCTGCAAGAGTCTGTCCTTCTCTACAGCTATGACCATTGCAGACTTTTCTCCACAGAGCACCCCGAAGCCTACTAAGAATACCACCTGACTACTTCAGTTCATTAGCATCTTGTTTCTACTTTACTTTTCCATTCAAGTTTCCACTCTCCTATTAAAATCGTTCTTATCTGGCAAATAAAAGTTTCACTTGTTCTCTTTTTGCTTTCTTTTCTTTTCATTTCCTTTCTTTTTCTCCTGTCTTTACTCCATTCTTGATGGGAGGGCAAGCCAAGAACCCAATTGGAGATTCAACTGTCTCACCTGTGTTCATCACACATATAATGCCCAGAGATTGAGGTCTGGTGTATTCCTCAATCTCTTTCTTAGTTTTTAAGAGCCTCTAACTGAACATAAGTACTAATTCATCTAGAGTAGCCAGACAGCAAACCCCATAGATCCCCATGTCTCTCTACTTTCCCCAGAGTGAGATTACAGGTACTCAGTTTTTTGGTGGTATTTTGTTTATATAGGTGCTAGAGACTGAACTCACATTCACATGCTAGTCTGGAAATACTCTAATAACTGACCCATTTTTTTGCACCCAGAATAACTTTAATTCTTTAGTTTAATTATTAAATAAATAATATGTAGGCTGTATATGTATATTCATTTATTGAAAGTTTATCTATAATAGCAAGACAGAGTGTAGTAACAACAGTGTCAGGTTTTTAGCTAATGAGAATTTATCAATATTGAGCCCAAAGTTATGAATGTGAATTCTCAGATCAATACTGGTTTTCTGTATAGATCACGCCTTTCAGTTTTGTGTTTTTATGGATCCCTGAATGTGTGAATGAGTGGGTCCCTCCATGCATATCTGACTTTTGTGCCATTTTGTGGGCTCTTATCCTTCATTTGTTTTGTCCTATTCTGATTTGTTTGTTTTCATTTTATCTTACTCTGTTTTATTTTTATGCCTTATGTGTCTATTTGTTTTCTAATGAGAGACAGAAAGGGGTGGATCCAGATAGAAGGGGAGATGAGAAGAAATGGGGAGGAGGAGAGTGATGAGAAACAGTAATCAGAATATATTATATTTAAAAATCTATTTTTGATAAAGGACAAAGATTAAAAATAAATAAGCTATAATCTAGTTATGAACAGTATTTATTTGTTGAGTTTGCCACTTGAAAAGTCTATTTTTTATTGCTTATCTTCTTTTGGAAAATATTTTTAGTATCTTTACACAAAAATTGATTTGAAAACATTATGATCAAAACTTTCATTTCTGAGAATAGGATGCCTGGACAGTGGGTGAAAGGTCAAGCCTGTCTCATTTCTCACTTGTGGTCATAGAATGATACAAACCTCATCCAGCTGAGGTTTCTATTTGTTTCTACATTGGGGGTTTTAGTGTATGATCTCTTAGTCCTTTTCTTTTGAGCCTGTGGTGAGGCAAAACAAGACAGCAGCCGTGCCTGGCTCAACCCTTTAACCACATGGCCAGGCTAGACAAGAGGGATATCAAAAGAGACAAAGATCTCATAAATCGTAGGCCAACAAGCCCTAAGACCTCTCACTAGGCCATCTCTCTGGAAGTCTTTCTGCCTTTCAATATCTTTGGGCTAGAGACAAGTTTTTGAGATGTTGGCAGCAAGAGAACATTGTAGATAGCATTTGTTGACTTGAAGCTCCTTATACTTCAGATAACCACTACAAACCGACTGAGTCATCTGTAGTTAATACGTGAGTATGTGACATGCTGCAGAAAACTGTCAGAATGTTTACATGCAGTCAGAGAAGAACTATACTGACAAACAGTCATCCATAGGTCACCTTGGCCTATAGATTAGGTCATCTCTGAAGTGTTAAAGAAGTTTCCTAACCATCTCCACAACCTCCTGATTCCTAGGTTTTATGAACAGTACTTCCGTTCTACAACATACACATAAGCCAATCCATACAGCCTCCATTTTTAAATTTTAATTTAATTTTTACTTATTCACTTTACATCCCGCTCACTGCCCCCCCCTTCATTACCCCCTCCTACAATCCTTCCCTGCCTCCCTCTCCAAGGGGGTAGAGGCTCCCCTGGGTATCCCCCTCAACCCTGGCACTTCAAGTCTCTGTAAGGATAGGTACTTCCTCTCCCACTGAGGCCAAAGAAGGAAACCCAGCTAGAAGAAAATATGCCAGGTACAGGCAAGAGCTTTGGGATAGTCCCCGCTCTAGTTGTTCAGGGCCCACATGTAGATCAAGCTGCACATCTGCTTCATATATGCGGGGAGGCCTTGTATGTTCTTTGGTTAGTGGTTCAGACTCTGAGAGCCCCAATGGTCCTGGTGAGTTGACTTTGTTGGTTTTCCTGTGGAGTCCCTATCCCCTTTGTGTTCTGCAGTCCTTCCTCCTATTCTTCCATAAGAGTCCCCAAGCTCCATCCACTGTTTGCCAGCCTCCATTTTTAAATTGAGGCTTTCTCAAGTATCTCAGACTAGCTTCTAATTCTCTCTGTTGCACAGTATGACCTTGTACTTCTGAGGAACTACCTCTTCCTCACCAGTGCCTAAATGATGACAGGCATGCATCATACACCCAGGTTATGGAGTCTTGGGAAACTACCCTAGGCTTCCTGCATGCTAAGTAAGCACTCTGCTGACTGAGTTACATGAAGCTGAGCATCTTTAAGAAAAAGGGGGGAAGGGTTAGAACTTGTGGAACATTCTCACTTGTAATAAGATGCTTGACTGTTGGAACCAGGCATGGTGGCACACACCTTTAATCTCATCAGGAATCAGAGGCTGGTGAGTCTCTGAGCATTCAAGGTCAGCCTGGTCTATAGAGTGAGTTCCAGGACAGCCACAGCTGTTACACAGATAATCTCTGTCTCAAAAAACAAACGAACAAACAAATAAACAAAAACAAAACAATGAGGGGGATTTCTTTTAAAAAATAAAACATATAAAAACAATGCAAACAAGCAAAAGTTTACAGGGAATACAGATATCTTATTGTACAGATAGTTCATAGTAAGCATGATCTTTTTTCTTCCTGTGACCCAAATCAACTCTATAAGCTCTGTCCCAAATGCACCCAAAAAAGAGCCACAATTGGTCAGAAGATGAGAAGAGGGGCAGAGGAAAGAGAAAACAAAGCTGAAGAGGAGATCTGTGAAGAGCTTGGTGGGGCTCCACAGGAAAGACAAAAGCAGTAGTGAGGGGGGGAGGAAGCTAGCACATGCTTCACAGGTGTAAAGGCAAGAGGCAGGCTGTCCTAAGACCCCACTTCATAGATACTGAGTGGACAGCATGACTGTACCAGCTCTGAAGGAAGAGATACAGCTCAGGTGCTTTCAATTCCCCAGCATGCTTTGCTCTGCATTTTCTAATAAGCAGCTTCACTGTTTTGCACTACAAACCCATCATCCTGGGGTCACAGATGGAAGGGAGATTACTAGGAAGATTTAATACTGCAGGGATGATTCCATCCCTTCCATTGACAAAAGGCTTATGTTTTGCCTTTTGTTCTAGAAAGACAAATGCATAGGATTACCTTCATAATCCATAAAAGGAAAGGCATGACCCATTTGCTTTTTGCTGCTTGCCTTACTTTTTCTCCCTATACTTCTTGATTTCATCTCTTATCCTATCACCAGCTTTTCTGAGGTTTGTTAGATGTGGCATGTATCCTATACTGGATAAAACATCCAGGTAGGAAGACACGCTGAAGGGCAAGTTCAGAAGACAATGCAGGTAATGAGATCTCACCCATAATGCCAGGCTCCAGGGACCACAAGAACAGAATCTCGGCTCTCAGAGGTCAAGAGATACAGAGTTCACACCAAATGCTTCACACTGTGATCTGATGAAGGAATCAAAGAATCCTTTTCTGTCTGGCCTTGATTTCAGATTCCTGTCTAAAACTAGAATGCTGTGTGCTGACAGGCAGCTACATTCTCCACCTCTTCCTTCCTTCTTTCTGCTTTCTTTCCTTCCTTTCTTTCTTCTTTTTTTCTTTCTTTCTTCTTTCACTCTCTCTTTTTTAAAATATAGAAATAGACACAGGGAAAGGAGAGATCCTACAATACTATTCTATCACTTAATCAGAAAGAAATCCCAGCCACAGCCTGCCAGAGTTCATATATGTACAATTCTTTCACAATGTTAAAAAACAAAATGAAACAACAACAAAAATCCATAAAAAACATATTTTGTATTTAGTAAATTGTTTCTGAGCATGCCCTCTTAATGCCTTTAACAAGAGATGGTCTTTCAAAAATCCCTACATTGCTACATTGTCTGAAGGAGAGAACAGCTGTAGGTACACACACACACACACACACACACACACACACACATACACACACACACATATATGCCTCTGTGTGTGTGTGATATACATATACATATATATATGTGTGTGTGTCTGTGTGTCTGTGTGTGTGTTTAATGTTATGTTCCAGGAAATAGCAATAACAATTATAAAAGTTACTATCATTACAGGAAGAAAATATCACAAACCAAGTTACTTTATACCAGTTCAAACTGTAGGCTACATTTGTTCAACTATTGCTTTGCTGGAAAGCTGCCTTTCAACATTTAAGATAATTTTTTATGTGTTTTTCTTTTAGATTGCTAGCTTCCTGAGATCTTTATGGTGTATTTTCCCACACACTCATTTTCCAAATGATGTTCAGACATTGTAGAAGTAGGAATCGCCTGTCAGTATGTGAGCTTAGGAAACAAGTGGTGTCTGGCATGCAATTGGTCACTCTCCAAGACGGTAGTAAGATATTGCTTGGGTAGCATGTGGCTTGTGACTCTTTCCAAGTATTTTACTTGCACCACCTAAATTATCCTCTACAGCAAACCACAAAGGGAGCAGTGTTTTTACCTTGCCCAGTTACAGGTGGGAGAGCTAAGACAGAGAAAGTGTCAATCACATCTTGCATTTCACAGACCTCAGACATGGTCAGGATGAAGAGTTAGAATCAGATTCTAAGCTGCAGAGAGTGTACATCCATTCTACATGCCCTCTGTTCACTACTCCCCCATCTATCCCTCTTTAAGAAGAAAGATTTTCCTCCATCTCATGGTCAAGTCCTCAGCCTCTCTCTGTCTCTGTCTCTGTCTCTCTGTCTCTGTCTCTCTCTGTCTCTGTCTCTCTCCTTTCTCTCTCTCTCTCTCTCTCTCTCTCTCTCTCTCTCTCTCTCTCTAACACACACACACACACACACCTCCATATTCCATAATGATTCCAAAAGAACTCTTTAGAACAGGAAACCTTTGCTTCAAGGTAAAGAAATATGGTAGTCACATTTCATGGTTGTGACAGTACATCTGAGAAAATGACTTAAGGGGATGTAGAGGTTTGAATAAGAATAGCCCCCATGGACTCAAAGATTTGAATGTTTAGTCGCCAGGACCAGGGAATAGAACTTTTTGAAAGGATTAGGGTCTTTGTTGGAGGAAGTGTGTCACTAGGGAGGGCTTTAAGGATTTAAAAGCCCATGACAGACCTAGGATTGTTTTCTGCCTGCAGATCAGAATGTAGATCGCAGCTAGTGCTATAGCACCAGGTTCTCTGCTATTATGTTAATAAGCTAAGCCTCTGAAACTGTAAGCAAGTCTCCAATTACTTGTTTTTTATAAGAATTTCCTTGGTCATAGTGACTCTTCCCACCAATAGAACTGGAAAAAAAAGAGAGCAAAAGAGATTTATTTTAGCTTACTGCCTCAGAGATTTTAGCCATAATCATCTGGCCTCATTGCATATGAACCTTTACACAGTGTGGCAGAACATCTGCAGTGACTTGCATCATGGCAGAAGGACACAGAAAGGAGTCAGGTACAATATTGACCCTTCAATGGTATCCTTCCAGTGACCGATTTCCCTTAACTGTGTTCTACCACCTCAGAGTGCTTGGATATATGAAGTCATGGACAGATTAGTCCAAGCAAACATTCAACAATAAATTCTTCAATGGATCTGTCCTTGATGAAACTAGAGGTCTTGTGGTTTTGCAAGCCCCTTTAAAATCCCACCAAATATCATAGAATTCTTCAGGGATAGTTTTAGTTTCAAACTGTCAGCAGTTAGATATTATCCATAACTGAGTATCACAGCACAGTTTTTGAGATTCATTGTGTTAGTGCAGACATCAGTCATTTGTTCTCCAAGTATCCATCTGTGAGGCAGATATATTCATAGTGGTCACCTAAAGAGAAATGCAGAGAGGTCATTGCCTACAGATTAGCAGGAGATCCCTGTGGTGCCTGAGACTGTGATCTGAGTATTGAAGGTAACTGGTTGCTGCAGATTAAATTCGCTGAGTTGTTTGTTTGTTTCACTACAAGCTATTCTTCAGTAAACAGAATGCAGGAAAGGAAATGGAGAGACACCACTGTTCCAACATTTATTCATCCAAAATTCCTTCACCTTCCTCTTCAGCCTCACTCCCACAAGCTTCCTGGTTTTGCGTATACTCATACTCACCGGAAGGGTTTGCTAACCTTCTATTGTACCAGATTTTACCTTTTCCTACCTGTCAGACAACTGATCCATTTGCCTCATGAAAACTAATTTGTTTAGCTTTTACAGAAAAGAACAGGAATTTGGATCATCAGAGTGACAATTAGCCCTATTACTTCAGTTAGACTTTTCTCTGTGCCAGAGCGTAGCAGATTTTGTGGTCAAGGCTGGGGGTTTGTTAGTTTGATGCATGTTTTGTTCTTTTACTAGACTGTTTTGCTAAGCAGTTGTAGGTTCACAGAAAAATATAAATTGTCACTCACACACACAGACACACACACAGATTATACACAGCTTTCCCCAGTGTCAGCATCTAGCACCCATATAGTTTACATTCTTCAATGCCACTTTCAAATCTCTTACTCAACAGTGGCAAGAACTAATGCACCTCTGGCCCATTCTGCATTGCAGCTGTTGGTTCAGTGGATATTTGACACTCAGCCCTTTGGGTTCTCAATTCAACTCTTAATCGAATTCACTTTATGGGTCAGTAAATTTCATTTGAACACCTAGTATTCAATATGTGAATAGGTGATTTTATTGGCCAGGAAGAAACAGAGCTGCAAACACAAAAGATTGACAAAGGGAGTAGAAACTGAGGCTGGAGAAATAGAACCGTTGAAACATGATATGTTTTTTCTAACTATATAAAAATTTATTTGAAGCTATATTTCAACTATTTGGAGGGAGAGAAGGAGGGATGGAAGGAGGAAGGAATCAAGGGAAGGAGGGATGGAAGGAGGAAGGAATCAAAGGAAGGAAGGAGGTTGAGAAGGAATATGAAGGAGGGAGGAAGGGAAAAGGGGAGGAGTCCAAATTCTCTTACAAAACAGAAGGTTACAGTAGTTGCAACCTCCAGCCTCCATTCAGGTCTTTTACTATTTACATTATTCATAGATCCTGTCTTACATATATTGTTAGTAAAAGTAATATTCTCTCATATTTTATATTTCAATTCAACCTCTTCAATTATGTTATATAATGTAATTTACCTCAGTACTTGATGTTCTAGTTCCTTCTGTTTTAAAAATCTTAGTAATCCACTAAATTAATTCACCAATATAATGTGCCTTTAATGACAGAACCCACACAATCCTAAAATCAGTATGCTGAAAAAAAACTAACTTAGAACAACTAAAGTTGGTTTGTGGAAACTAAGGAAATCAAACAGCCTAGTTTTAATTATGTATATTGCTATTTATCAGTGACTTCTTTTGCAGGTAAATCTTATTTCTTCCACATTAGACACTACAATGGTAGTAGAGGCTCAGAATAAATCTCTTGAGTAAATACCAGTGGAACCTTCCCCAAAAGTTTCCCCGATGTTTAATGTTAATCAAAGCAGCACATGATCTCTGACTCCTGCTCAGAGACAAGGGTCCTCTTGCAGGCAAGAGGATTCATTAACTTTAACCTGAATTATGCATCAACCTAAAAGCTCTACAATAAGGAAAATACAAATCAGTTGTCAGATGAACTACATATTTATGTATCTGTACCATCATTTGTGACCCAGAGTCAGTTTTTCTCAAAAGCCACCAACACTGTGACACTATTGCACAAGGGCATCTTTGTGACCCAACCAGTTAATTAAAGCACTAGTCTATGCATACATATTAGACTCATTATTTGTTGGTTTATATTAGATAGCTAGAGAAACTGAATGTTTGATATCAACATCAGCTGTTACAGCAATCGTTTTCAACAAGGACTTTGTTACCATCTGAAGAATGAGGTTGAAATCATCTGTTTAGCTTCTCTTAAGAAATAGAGGTGGGGAGTCTCACATTAACTTATTTATGGATTAATGGAGTATTTAAACTCCATAACTTTCTGCAAAGTGGTTGACTGCATGCACACATGATGAAATTTTTTTGCAGTTTTCAGATACTTGTAGACAGCCATGAATGTTCAATTCCTTCTCTTTTATAACAAGCAGCAACTTTGAGAAAATGGTTTTTCTATACTCAACCTTTTTCTGGGCTCACAGAAAGTGCTATCAAGGGTCATGAGTCTATTTATGTCAAATAACCTCTAGAAGTTAGGTCCTGGTTTTTTCACCCAGCTCCATACTCCCAGAAATAAGACAAACCCAAAATATATTTATAAATAACTTGACCACATAACTAGGCTCTTCTCTGACTAGATCACAACTTAAATTAACCCATTCATTCTAATCTACGTTCTGCCACATGGCTAGTTACCTGTGCTCAGGTACCATGTGTCTGTCTTGTCACATGTTCCAGGGAGAATCTCTTGCCTGGCACTATCCCAGAATCCTTTCTGCCTCCCGGATGTTCCACTTCCTATTTCCTACCTAAGCTATAGGCTATCAGATTTATAACTGACAGGTGCCATATTCATACAAACACAAGCTATTCTTTCTATAAACCTTCTTCTAGGATTCAGAGTGCTTCTGTTGGAGGATCATCACTTTGAGAATTAGGCTTAAGGAGATAGTAACTCTGATAATGGGCTTTCAGGTTGGCATCGTCTCTTGTCACTTGTCATTACTCAGGCAATTTCTTTTTGTTCTCTTGTTGCTGGCTAGATAAATACATGTATGCTCCTCTGGCCTAGAAGTTTTCTCAAGGACTACTTCCAAAGTGAATGCACATATACAGCTGACAAACCAGTCTCGCATTGAATGAGGAAACAGAAGTGTTTGCTTAGGAAGATCCTCCATTGTTTCAATGCTTATTTTTCACTACGCTGCATTAATTGGTTCTATCTTCTCAAAAATAAAGCCCTCCAGTTATGTTATGAGCTGAAATGGTTTGAATATCCAGCCTTCTCAGCAATTCACTGAAATTGCATCCTCATAAAGAGATAGTAAGTGGTGAGATCAGGTAGGATCTATAAGGTGATTGGGTCTCTATTGTTGGAATATGTTAATTCTTTAATGGGTTTGGGGGTTAATAACTTACTTCAAGAGAAGAACTGCTACAGGGTCCCAGCACTTGGAGGAGAAAGTGGACATGGTATCCCACTACTAACCAAGAAGCTTTCTACAATTGTTGGCCACTGGCAAAAAAGGAAAATGCTCTTATTAGCTAGAGACCATGTTTCTACCACCAGGACCATGTACGTCTCTGTTTGACTTTAGTACGCTTGGCCACAAAAGTTTGTTTCATTTGCCTGCGTCTCTCTTTTTAAATTAATGAACTGTTTATGATGTTTTGAATAATTGATCCCGGGGCCATGTATAAACCCTACCACTAGGTCACATCTTTAAGTTCTGCTTGCTTTTCTACTGACTAGGTCTCTTCGTGCTATCCTTGAACTCACTCAGTAGCCCAGGCAAGTCTCCACTAATGACACACCTACCTCTGCCTCTAAAGTAGCTGGGTTCAGAGGCCAGAGTCTTTCTCTTTCATATAATACTTCAACTCTGTGAGATTTCATTAATTTGGCTGATCACTCCTCAGCTTCCCAGAAGTCTATTCTGTCATAGTTTCTGTAGATGTTTCAGCCAGAATTTCTTTCTCATCTGTTCCCCACTCTGAACGAGGGGCCCCATGCATAGTTATCTGATGTCAACGCAATGCTTTCTCAGAGTTCTGACCCTCCAGCCATGCCCCTCTGCAAACCTGCGGGTCTCACATGAGCTGCATACCTCTGTCATTTCCATTTCTTTACATCTCTGATTTTCTTCCTTTCTCAGTTTTCAGGCCTAGAAAGCTTATTTCCCTGACTCCCCATCCCTTCTTGTTCTCCATGGTCAAATTTCAAGCAATCTTATGAATTCCAAAACCATACAGTAAACAAGCCACACATCTTATCTCTAATTTTGGGCTTCACTCAATCACTGACATTTCTCTCTGCTGGACAGCAAGGCAAATTTTTATCTGTGCAGTTTTCTGTCTGCCTACCTCGTTTGTTCTTTCTGCTATCCCTTCCCTAAAAGGTAAACACCACAGGAGGTGGGCAGGGGTAAGTCTTTTATTTTATTTTAAATTGTTTTATTGGATATTTTCTTTATCTACATTTCAAATGTTATCCCCTTTCCAGTTCTCCCCTCCAGAACCCCTCTATCCCATCTCCCAGCCCCTTCCTCTATGAGGGTGGTCTCCCAACCATCCACCCACCCACTTCCACATTTCTACCCTGGCATTCCCTTACACTGGGGTATCTAACCTCCACAGGACTGAGGGCCGCCCCTCCCACTGATGTCCAACAAGGTCATCCTCTGCTACATATTCAGCCAAAGCCATGGGTCCCTCCATGTGTATTCTTTGGTTGGTGGTCCAGTCCCCGGCAGCTCCGGGGGGGGGGGGGTTCAGGCAAGTTGACAGTATTTGCTCCCCCCACAGGGATGCAAACCCCCTCAGCTCCTTCAGTCCCTTCTCCAACTCCTCCACCTGGGACCTCGCGCTCAGTCCAATGATTGGCTGCAAGCATCTGCCGCTGTATTTATCAGGCTCTGGCAGAGCCTCTCAGAAGACAGCCTTATCAGGCTCCCTTCAGGAAGCACTCACCGACCCCAACCTTTCCAGCATCTTTAGCCAAAAAAATGGAGCTTAGTAAGCACTTAGCATTTTCCTGTAGACCAGCAACAAGTCTGTGAATGTTCTATGTCTATGTGTATGTCTACTTTGTCTGAATGTGAAATCGTCCACATTTCCAACCATGCCAGCATCATCGCTGAAGCTACAAAATAAAAGATGTGAAATTGATCAACATGCAGAGCACAGAAAGGATGTCTAGGTGTGGGGATGTCCGAGCCTTAGAGAAGACATGGAGAAGGAGCCAGACAGTAAGAGCCAAGAAGCACAGGTAGAGGAGTGAACAAAGTGCCCTTGGCATGGCCAGTCTTGTGTGTGCTATTTAATGCTAGGAGGGAAGATACTCAATGCTGGGATTGGGGCCTTAAATTTATTGTCTGCTTTAATGTGCCTTCGCTCTATTTGGCGTTTGAAATTCATGATCATTCATTTGTTTTATTTTTATAAACATGTTTATTACACGCACTGCCCTTGTAAATGCATTAGCAGTTCTATCATTAGAGTCTAGAGCTTCAAGTTTGTGCTGGGCCTTTTTACGGCTGTGAACTCTTTTCAAAGCCAATATTAGAAAAGAAATCGGCATGAGTTAATCACATTGTCTCTTTTATTTAACTTGTATTTGATGTATGAAATCTCTCCAGATGAATGGTAACATTTTGTTTTATTAGAGATTAGCTTCCACTTCTGTTTTCAGAGAACTTTCCAGCTGGATTCTTTCCGCAGGAACTTGCTTTTAAATCGGCCCCAGAGACTTCAGACTCTGAGGAGCTCAGCAAAGGGCATGTGAAGCATCTGTTTGTTGCTGCCTGAATCAGACTTCCCCCTTTGAAGTCTTCCTGTTATTGGACACAGGCAGCAGCCGCCCCAGCACCTCCACAGCTGCTTCTAATGGGGCAGAATCATACTAGGAGAAACAGCAGAGAAATGGAGAGATCAAGATCATTCCTTGATAAAAACAACCAAGCTCCTTCTCAGCGGCATCTTTGGGCTTTGAGGACAGTCTTTCTAACAGTTGTCCACTTTTACAAATTTTCTAGTAGTCTTCACACTCCATTGAAGTTAATGTAGACCAGATTGGCTTCAAAGTTGTGATTCTCCTGGATCAGTCTCTCTGGTACTGGAGTTACAGGGTTACAATACTGACACACCCAGCTCTAAAAGATATTTATAAGTTTTTTGTTTTTCTTCATTATTGATATACAATTAATAAAAATATACAGTCAAGATATACAATATGATATAAATGTATACATATACACACAGGAAATGATTACCACAATCAAGCCAATTAGTACAAATGTTTCATATTATTAACTTTGTGCATGTGTGTGTGTAGAACAGGAATACATAAAATCCAGCCTTTTTGCCAACTTCTAGGACATCACACACTATTTCTTAAATTTTTATTAGTAGTAGTGTATGGTCTGTGTGTATGAGTGTGGGTGTGCACGTGGAGGTGCGAGGCCAACTTTTGAGGCTATGTTCTCTGCTCCCCCTAGGGGATGTGGGGATTGAAATAATGTCACCAGGTTTACAACAAGTGCTTCACCCACTCAGCCATCTCGTTGGCTCCCATACCACTCCTATTACCCAGGGTTAGTATCTCAAACATTATATTTCTCTACAACCTACCCATCCTATAATTGAAGTGTCTACCTCTGACCCACATCTCTTCTTCATCCACCCCCAAATCCTCCCAGTCACCATTGTGCCTTCTGCTTCTATTGATTCAGCTTCTAAGGAGTTAAATTCCACATATGAGTAAATGCAACTGGAATTTGTCTCCTTGTATCTGGCCTCATATTTCTCTCGGGTAGTATAGTCAAGATGCTCCAGAGTTATCACAAATGACCAAATTCCCTTTGTTAGTAAGGCTGAATAATATTTTACTGTGTGGAGACATCACAATAAGAAAAGATTGTTAAGTGTTAACCAAACACAAAATATATTCTCCAAGGTTTTATATGCAAGAATCATTTTGCTTGTTAGAAAGGTTGGAAAACAAATGAAAATACTGATTTTGTAGTTTTGGTTATGAGCCTAGCCTTTAGCAGCCAAGCCATCTCTCCAGTCAGAAGATACTGATCAAACAAACAAGGATCAGCACAAATGAAAATTGGTGCCCCCCTCCCACTTTTTTTGTCATGTGAGGTAATCTGCTCTCCAGCGGCATCTCCACACTGTGGAGTGCCTATGAAATGATTTCTAGGATTGAAATACTTCACTGATCCCACAGCAGGTCAGAGCCAGCATGGACATACAAGCTGTCTAATAGATTCCTTCACTGTGTAGATGAGGAAATGGAGATCCCCAGCAGTGAGTCCTGGGCACTGCACACTTTGTATCTTTAATGACAGCTGGTCTAGGTGTCTGGGCACTCACACAATGTTTGTCTGCTGGGTTGCCGCTTTGCCAATGGCCAGTTCTAATTGTTCTTCATTCCAGAACTGCTGGGAAAGTTTCCTATAATCTGTCCACACATTATATAAACCCCAAGCCTTCAAACAGGAAGACTCTGTACCAATCTGGACAGAATGAACAGAGCCACTCACGTCTCTTTGTCCCTCAGCTGTTTGCACTCAAGGGCAAGGCTTACTTCCATGACTCTGTGAAAGAAAGGGCAATTGAGTCTCCAAAGATCAGCCCCTCTCTGTTTCATTTTTCTTATACTGTGCCATATTTAACAACAAAGTAGACTGCTTCCACATTCTCACCCAGGATGCCTGGAGTCCGCTCTGCTGATTATGAATAAGGCTCCAATCTTAAGGAGAAGGGTCACCACACTGAACAGCAGGCATCTTTCAATGAATGTGATGGTTGAAGAGTTGAAATTGAAAGGCAAAAGCTGATTCTGTTTTTTCAGAGTGAATATCCCCAGGTGGCAAAGAATAAAATGGCCAGGATTTTTTTCCTAGGCAGATTAGCTGAAGCCAACTGACAGGACCCTATGATAATAACTGTGAGACCAGAGAAAACTGTAGGGAGAAGCTTAAATCTTGGTAGTTGGTAAAGCCTAAGGTAGAGGCAATTGCTTGCTCAGAGTATATGAGGCGAGGCACCCAAGAAGCCCTGTCCAGCTGCTGGAAAGAGCAGAAGAGTGAGCCAGTGCCCCTTGACAAATAAGGCTGGAGACAACCTCAAGTTGCATACTATCCAGTATCTGGGACCCAGGACCAGGAACTAGAATCCTAAAACAGCACCTAGGAGCAGGAACAGAAACAGGTCACTGGGTCAAAAGCATGACCAGAACACAGGGCCTACATCTGGACCAAGACACAGTCCAGAAACAAGACTAGGACACAGGACAAACAACTGGACCAGAATACAGTGCCAAGGGTAGGACCAGAACACAGGGCCAGGATCTTCACTAAAACACAGGGCCAGCAGAAAACAGACTGGGACCAGAGGCCAGTGACAGGAGCTAGATGCATGGCTAGGCACAGAACTAGTATTGAGAACCAGCCAGGTCATTGGACTGGGACACAGGTCCGGGCCCCCAAAAGCAGCTTTGATTACAAGTCCAGGTCATTGTAACCAGTACCAGAACCACCATCTCAGGAACTATGAACCAGGTCTCAGGACGTGGAACTCAGGAAGGAGTCAGAGATGAAGATTTTATAAAGAGAAGTAGATGTCCCCGCTCAGTCTTGGAGATCAATTAGAAGACTGGGTCTCAGTCCAAGGAAAAAATGGTATCATAAATAAGGCTCTAAGGCAATGAAGCAATCAGTGTGTAGAGTACTTCCCTCAAGCATGAAGACCTGAATTAGATGCCTAGAATTCACATAAAAATTCAGGCATAGTGGCTGCTGTGCTAGGAAGGTAGAGACAGGAGGCTCCCTGGGCCTTTCTTGCCAGACAGTTGGCTTCCAGGTCCAGTAAGAGACCTGTTTCCAAAACGTTAAGGGGAAAGTGATAAGGAAACACAACCTCACAGACTTCTAATCTCCACACGCTCACATAGGCACATGTACTGGCACAAATTTGTGCATACATTCAAACATACATACATACATACAAACACACACACACACACACAAACTCACACATACCACACACCCACCATATACACTCACATCACACACAATACACAGTCGCACACAAACTCCCACACCCACACACCACACACCACACATACATATACACATACCACACACATATACTCACACACATGCACACATACTCACAACACACACACATACACACACACACACACACACACACACACACACCATACACAAAGTAAATAAAATCCTAACAAGGAAAGAGGTGCCTCATTTTATTGCAACTGGATATGGCCCCTTTGGTTGATATCCCTGGGAGCCATGCCCTTTTCTGAAGGAAAATGGAGAAGCAGATCTGCAGGAGAGGAGAAGGAAAGGAATGCTGGGAGGAGAGGAGGGAGAAGAAACTTGAATTAGGATGAAGTATATGAGAGGAGGAGGAGAAGGAAGAGGAGGAGGAGGAGGAGGAGGAGGAGTAAAGAACATACTGTCCTTTGGGTTTTATAAACAACATTCAGAGCACAGCATACTCAAAGAGAATGTGGGCATGGATGGATATCTCTGAATTTATTTTAAAAGAGACTGTTGATTCTTTCATAAACACTCTGGCCAGTTCTTATAAACATACCACGGGATCTGAAATCTCAAGGCTAAGGCTTTTCTCTCCACTCCTGGTTAGAGTTTACATTCAAAAACAAAAACAAACAAACAAACAACAAGCCACTGGGCATCACAAACGCTGGTACTTTAAATATATCACTAGGCTTCTCTGAAGCCATGGCAAATGAAACCAATAAAATGCCTAAGTGGGGTTAATGGGATCTTAACAGTCAAACCCATCACTCACTCGTAGTCTCACATGTGGGTGGAGAGAGCACTTCATAGTTGGCTGGTTCCCCCTTCTGTTCCTGTTAGAATTTTGTTCTTAGAGTAAACTTACACCCATCCCCTGGTGCTCTGGTTCAGGTTGTCTTGGCCTTTTCATTACGGGTCATGTTTACCAAAGGTTTACAACTTGGCTGTAAACACCGCTTGGCACCAAACCTGGAAAGTTGGCATGAGGAGTTTGGCATAAACATTGCCCGGAAGCACTTTTTTTTTTTTCTTTCTAAATCTGAGAAAAACAGGCTAGGGTCATTTTTGAGTTATTTATGTTATTCGTGCATAAATAAGAACGAAGCCTGACAGCATCAAACAGTTGTTGGCTTTTGCATGCTTCAAAAATAGATTTGATCCAAGAAAAGTAACATTTGGTAAACAAATACTCAGTGACAGGCTGTTAAAAAAAAAAAGAAGAAGAAGAAGGGAGGGGAAAAAAGGTGGCATGGGGTGGATTAAATAGTGTGGGAAAAGAGAATGGCTCAAGAACGGTTTTTTTTATATCACAGAGCAGAGTCAAGAAAGTTATTGTTAAGTGGTTACAAACATTTAGAAATTTCTACAGACTCAAAATTATAAATAAGCAAAACGCAAGCTTTCAAGAAGATTTTATTAAGATCCAGGGGGCACCTCATCCAAGCATACAAAGTAAACAATATAGAATAATCTCAAGGAATGGGAACAAATGATTTTTAAAGATGCATTCTGAAAACAATGGTAGGTTTGAAGCATTTTAAAACTCAGGGAGAGAAGGAAGGTGAGTGAGTCATGAATTAACACATGGAGATGTTATAAGTCTTTTAAAAGAGTTAGTTGTCAGTGTTCAAATCCTCCTCTTGTCTTCCTTTTCTTAACGTGTTTAGAAATGCGATTTGTAAACTATAACCCCCAGCAGCCGGTGGCTGTATTCTAAAGAGAGAAAGTGATGGTGTCAACTGTTCCCTAAAGAACGTCTTTCTGGCAAACTTAAAAGTCAGTCTTGACGTCAAGTGATTCTGGACAAGAGTCCGTATTGAGTTCTGCAAAGTGTGGGCAGAAAGGACTTTCACTCTGGAAACCCTACCAGGGAGGAAGGACTGAAGAGACCGTTTAGGGAAAAATAGAAGCAAGCCAACTCAAACAGAAAATAAAAATAAGTCACTGAGGCAAGAACGTCAGCTGCAGAAGGATGTAGCCTGTCTGCTGCGGCTCATGTTCGGGAACAAGTGCTCTTTAGGCAAGGAAGGGCTTTCCTCCTCTTGTTTTGGTTGCTCTTTTCAAATGAGGTTTGAGCTATTGCTACTGCTCAAGGCAGGGGCAGTTACAGCTGGTGGCCTAAAATGTGCACTCCCCTCTACATTTTAGCCTCACTAGGCAAAGAAATAGAACTGGGCCATTCCATCATAGAATTAACCTGATTAATAGCCTGTAGACATAATCCAAGGCATCTGATCAGTGTATTCCAATGCCACATTCAAGCTGAAAACATTTCCGGGACTCATTTCAAATGTTTGGCTCCCTTAAAGTACCTAGGTCAACTCCATCTACAACTATGTCTAGAATGTGATAAATGTTCCCGGTGTGTGCTACATCAGATAGTCTATAAGTCGGTTTACTTACCCTACTATCAAAACTGTTGCCATGACAATGTTGTGGCTCTGAGGATACCAAATCACATGATCTACAGGTAAGTGTTTACATCACAGAGCCACAGAGTGCCATGGCAGAGACTGAAAAGCACAAACATACACCCAGGATAATCCCTTGGAGACTGTTATTGTCTGTGGAAAAAAAAAAAAAAAAAGCCCTAGAGAATGTGGTCTGGATACCAGAGACCAGAGAATAAACATGCTCATCAGATAACAGGCTTCTTGGAAAGGGGCCTGGGCAGCCTTCAGTATTCTCAGAATTGGCAATTAGTTCTTATTACATTTGAAAGACACATTTTTTCCCCTCAATTGACGAGTCATGTGGCTTCTTCAAGGACCTGAAATGGATTTTTTTCTCTTGAATTCTCAATTCCTAGCACTGTGCCTAATATTTACCAGAGCTTCAGCAAGCAACTGTGGACTGGTCAACATGAGATGCTGGTCAACATGAGATGCTGGTCAACATGAGATGCTGGTCAACATGAGATGCTGGTCAACATGAGATGCTACACAACATCCGTAGTCCCACCCTGACGCTGTGATATTTTAACCGTCTATGCACTGAGAGAGGGGTCCTTGATTTGGCTTTGTTTAAAGTTTTTGTTTTGGTTTGGTTTTTTGATAATTTGTTTTTATCATTTTAAAGGGGTCTCACAAGGCTATTTGACCTTGGTAGTCTAGGATCCCCTTGATCTTCTTATTCTTCCAACTGCTAGAATCAGGTCTATGCCACCATGCTTGACTTTCTAGAGTCCTAGGGTTTGAACTCAGGACTTTATGCATGCTAGGCAAATATTCTACCAACTAAGCATGTTCTTTGCCTCTTGCCTTTTATTTTCAGCAGACTTTGGAGAAGTGGTTAGAGACTAAATGAAAACTTACGCCAATCATAAACAAATAAGTTGTTTTAAAATGCTCTTTTGTTGTATCATTTCCATACAGATCAATATGAACACGTAAATATGAATGTACACTTATAGATGTTAGGTAGAAAACTGATAAATGATAGATCAATCAATCAACATATGTTGATAGATGTGATTAATCAATAGATAAGAGTTGACAGATAATTGATACATAATAAAATGATCAGTAAATAGATGAGAAACAATAGATGAAAAAATAGATAAATTGATGTGTACTAGAAAGGTAGAGAGGTGAATGATAAGTAAATAGGTGACTGGTAGAAAGCAAAGAGACAGCAGCAGATAGTAGATGTTTAATAGGCAAGTAGAAGATAGATAATAAGCAGACAGACAGAAAGACAGACAGATGCATAAATAGTCCTCAATATATTCAGTGAAGAAATGTTTGGAAACTATGATCAGACAATACTAATAGTTTGACAACTTCTAGGCCAGTGTGCTTCCTAGCTAAACATTTTAAGCCCCCCCCCCCAAATTCTGCCTGTCGCTATACTGACACGGTTGGGGTGTACATTTGAAATTGACTTCTAAGAATGTAAAACTGAGCAAAAGTGAATCAGGGTCTGTAGAGCATCAAAGGCTAGAGGGTGGCATCTGGAAGTAGCCCGCAGGATGCAGTCCATGACTTGTTCCCCAAAACTATGGACCTGCAAACACATGTCTTGACTCTGATATCTATATTTATATTCTCTTTGTCTAACTCCAGAGCACGAGAACCACAGAGAATTTGGCTGGCCCAAATTCAAAAATACAGAGGGATAGTTTAGCACTTTTCTTAATGGTTCTTCAGTGTTACACAGCATGTCCTGGGAAATGAAAGAGAAAGCTCTCTGCAATGTAAATATTGGGACAAACTTAAAAATGAAGAGAACTTGCACAGGGAAAGAGTTTAGATTTGGGAATCTGAGAAACCTGGGCTCTATATTTGCAAGACATCACTTTGAGCAAATTATGCAGTCCATGTGAACCTCCAAAATTTCAGCTGTCAAATGAGACTCTATACCAACTCCTAGATAATTCATAGAATGCCTGTAGCCTAAAAATTTGTAATGATTCCAATCCCTGTATCTTACACCACCTCTCTGTTCCATCAGTAAATGTGGTTGGTTCTACTTCGTAATATATCTAGGCTCTGTATTATACAACACCCTTTGATCTTCCAACAGTTGCCTCTTCCTTGGACTGTGTTCCTAGCCCCTCCTCCTACTTCCTCTCTTGCTTCTTCACAACACCTATGTGAATACTGAGATCATGTTATGTGTGTGTGTGTGTTCACGTTTGTGTGAGGGCGTTCTAGCTCATGTATGCACAAGAAAAGGCCACTGTCAATGTTCAATATTTTCTTTTATCACACTCAACCTTAATGGTTGAGACTACATTCTCACTGTGCACGGAGCTTGACATTTTCGCTAGAATGACTGGCTTAGATGACCCCCAGGGTCTTTTGTTACCACGCTCTCCTCACAAAGCTCCAGGACCACAGATGTATGTTTCCAGACTCTGCTCTTAAATGGGTCCTGGATATCCAAACACAATTTCTCACATTTATACTGCACATGTTCTCTCCACTGAGCCACAGCCCTACTTTCTTAAACTTTCAGGAATGCTGGATATATATATATATATATATATATATATATATATATATATATATATA
>JADRCH010000255.1:945119-970791 GCA_019843965.1 Rhynchomys soricoides
ATATATATATATATATATATATATATATATATATATATATATATATACATACATACATATATATAATAGAACAGAGCCTCACAGAGGTTTCCGGAACCTTACCTTCCCAGACAGGTGAGCCTATCTTAGCTTTTGTCTGTAGGTCAGTGCTGAGGGCTATGAAACTGCTTGGAAACCATTTGATCTCTGAGCTTGTAATTTCAAAATAATCATATCCTTCTACTGTAAAATATAATAGCATGCTAGCTTAGACAGAGGAAAGATGGGGAGTAAAGAATGAGCTGTTGAGTTCAACAGTAGCTCCAATGGAAGGTTTAGATCATTGTAAGGCAGGGACCAGCCCAAACCAATGACAGTGATTTGTGGACAGTTTCAGCAAGGCTCCAGCAAGGCTGTATTTTCACAGCTTTATAAATTACTTTCTTCCTTCTGTATAAAAGCATTAATGATGTCAAGAGGTCACTTATATTTTATTGCATTTTAGGTGGAAATTATATATTACAATTGAATTTGCAAAGTTGGGTATTTTCAAAGGTCACAGAATGCATGCCTCACAGATGTGAGAGAGCTTTATGAAGCAGGTGTTTTATTGGCTGTCTGAAGGATGAATTTTTGTCTATTATCTACTTTTGATTTAATTCCCAGACTTCATATGTAGTCTGCCTCCCTTCCTCTTATTGCCTTTATGGCCTTTGATAGAGATGGAGACAATGAGCATTTTAAGAGTAAAATCTCAGTCACAACGTGCCACCTTGACATGAGCCAGTGCAGGAGGGCAGAGAACATTACTGACCCTCAGGGGGTGACTCACTTTCATATGATAAAATACAAGGTGGGAAGGAAGTGTGCTCTGAGTTGGAACCAATGTTCCAGGGATTCAATTTGTTGAATATGGAACATACTGGATCTTGTTTCCTGACAACATGGTCAAGTCTCCATTTTCAGTGGATACCTACTGCGTAATGATTACCTTTTTGGAGGTGTCCTGTGGATACACGCCCATTTTCTCAATAGTCTATAAGAGCATAATTTCCTCTTAATAGATCAAGGAAATTTCGGCCTAAAAGAAGTTATGATAAGTCTCAATGCAGGACTACAATTATCTATGTCAATGATGTGTTGGTAAAGAAGATAAAGGATGTTCCCTGGGCACTATCTGTACACCCTTGACTCCTGCATCAAAACATCAGCCCTATAAGGTAGGCACAATTGTTATAACAATTTTACCCTGAAATGGTATGGTATTCAAAGTTTCAATGCAGTGTACCTACTTCAAGTCTAAATTCTGCGCAGTTCCTGGTAGCACATACCTCTGGAGTCACAGCATTGCCACCATGGACCAGGTCCAATTCCTCAGGAAGCTTGCAAAAAAGCAAGAAAACTACTCTGATTAAGGTTTTTGTATGGAGGAGAGTCTACGGAGGGCCAGAACTCTGTCAGGGAGAAGACTCTCCTAAGTCAGCAGCTAGTTTGCCTCTTGCTAAGAGCTGAGCCAACGAAAAACAGGTATGCTCAGCAATGTAAGCCAATTTTCTAGTGAAAAGTACTAAATGAGTTATTGAAGTGTCTTACAGTTAAGCACAGATCTTCCCTGCCTCATCTCAGTCACACCTCTTCCCAGCATCAGTGTCTATGTCTGCTTTATAATTCATGCCTCCATTTACTTCAGCTGGCTTCTGATCATTCTTCAGCAAAGCATTTTGCAAAAATCCTTAATCTTTCCTTCTACTTCTATCTCCAGTTATAAGGATTTCAGTTGTGTTATCAGCATGGCCTTGATATAAACACTAAGATGTAACTCAAACTTTGGGACTTCAGGAAAGCACTTCGGGTTGAACCAAGTCCTTCCCAGGCTTATCTGTAGTGAAGGTCTTTCTTTGGCAGGCAAGGCATCTTGACAATACTTGTTCAGTGGTCATTTTAGTCTAATGTCATGTAGCTACCATTGGTTCCCACATTCTTCTAGTCCACATTCTCAGGAAAAGGAAGTCTTCAGAATGAATGAACCACTTGCCGAGTTGTCCCTGGTTCTAAACATTCATCCCATCACTAGTTCCTTAGACCTCCTTTTCTTCCTTACTCTCCTCTGCAGTCACTGCCCTTTACCTTGGATGTGGTTCACTTGTTTCTTGTCTACTCAGTCGTAACTCCTTTGAGTATAAAAATAATCCTTCCCCTTTTCGCACTTGGTCCAACATTGACATTTGGTGCATGAGAATATTCAATGGAAGTTAGCCAAGAAAATATGAAATCAAGTCTGGAAAAACCTTATCCTTTTTCAGATAAAATGATTATGTCTTTCCTGTTCCAAAATGGAAGGATGATGATAAAGTCATCACAACATCAATTGATCAGATATTAGAATGTAGATAATGTATTTGTCCCAGATTAAATAAATCAAGTAAGTTTCTTTTTTTTTTTTTTTTTCCATTTTTCAGGCACAGTTCCAGCTGTTCTTCTGAAACCTAAAGGGACAATTACCCCCTTCAAGGAAAACACAACCACACATCATTTTAAAAATATATCTCCTACTTGGCTCCCCCTCCCTGTTGTTTATTCCAGCATCCTCCCACCTAACAACTTGACATGCTAGCAAGCAAGCTGTGTACTTTGAAGTCACTTGAAGGAAAGCAGGTCTTTCACATTTATTTGTGAACCTACAGATTGTAAAAACGTATTTTGATTGCTAGCAAGGTGCTCACTGTATTTATTATTCATGACTGCTATTTTTCTGCAGGTATATTTTTTTTCACTTAGAATAACATCCTTGAGAATCACAATTTTTTTTATTTTATTTTTTATGTATCATCCACAGGACACCTTGCAGAGAAAGCATGAAGAGATGGCAAATGAATTCATTTATTTAGAATACATTGTAAAATATCTTTAAAGCATGTATAATTATGTGTGACATATATAAGGAGTCTAATTACATTCAAGTTTCTGTCTGTAGCAAATATAAATTTCTAAAAATTGGAAATATGCATCTAGTAATACTTTTGTTTTTCCTGTCAGGTACTTGGTTAGCTTCTTATTGATTTTTTAAAATGCAATTACTACTTTAGTCCTTAAAATAGTACAAGTTTTCCATATGCTCCCACACATTACTATTCCTTTCATTTTAACTTATTCAAAAGCATAAAAGAATTGCTGCCAAAGTAAAACAAACTTTCTACAATGAATGCAAATAAATAGGTAATGAGCAGTAAGAAACAAAAGGTACCCTGCACGTCATTATAGATATAGTTACTAGTGTTTGCTTGGCTACATAAAGGCCATTATCAGGCTATATAAAAATGGGCTATTATGAGCAGAGACTGAAGGAAAGGCCATCCAGAGACTGCCCCACCTGGGGAGCCATCCCATATACAGTCACCAAACCCAGACACTATTGTGGATGCCAAGAAGTGCTTGCTGAAATGAGCCTGATATAGCTGTCTCCTAAGAGGCTCTTCCAGAGCCTGACAAATACAAACGCAGGTGCTCACAGCCAACCACTGGACTGAGCTCAGGGTCCTCAATGGAGGACTTAGAGAAAGGACTAATGGAGCTGAAGGGGTGTGCAACCCCATAGGAAGAGCAACACTATCAACCAACCAGACTCCCTAGAGCTCCCAGGGACTAATCACCAACCAAGAAGTACACATGGAGGAACCCAAGGCTCCAGCCACATATGTAGCAGAGGGTGGCCTTGTCGGGCACCACTGGGAGGAGAGGCCCTTGGTCCTGTGAAGGCTTGATGTCCCAGTGTAAGGGAATTCGAGAGCAGAGAGGCAGGAGTGGGTGGGTGGGTGGGTGGGTAACACCCTCATAGGAGCAGGGGGAGGGCAAATGGAATAGGGAGTTTCTGGGAAGGGAGAAACGGGAAAGGGTTACATTTGAAATGTAAATAAAGAAAATATCCAGTTTTTTTAAATGGGCTATTATAAGCAAGATTGCCAAAATGAAAAGGTTATCCATACACACTGCATGTATGTGTAAGTAGACACAAATACAGTAATATGCAGATCTAGTTTTCTTGAAAGAATCCAATAAGTAATAAATACTTGTTATATTTGAGGGGTGATCTTAAGAGAGATTATTTTATAGCTCTATCCTATTTTTGTTACTGTTTTAAAAAGAATTATCTGTAGAGGCTACAGGCAGGTTCAGATCTCCTCAGACTGTTGTTAGCTGCTATGTGAGTGCTAGAAATTGAACTCAGGTCCTCTGGAAGAGTACCCAGTGCTTTTAACCATGGAGCCATCTTTTCCTGCATGCTCAATCCTATGTCAAAGCCATATCCTTTTAATTGTTAAGAATGTCAACAGAAGTTGTTTTGGTACAATCAACAACCATTTTTTATCTTTATCTGTATATCAAAAACACAAAACCAAAAAGATGTAAAAATAACTATGTTATGACCTATTCTGGACTTTGACCAATAGATAATCATGTAGAATTTACTTTCACTTTGCAATATTTTATATAGTTCTCAAAGTTTTATGCTATTATTTTTAACAGCTTTTTTTACCCCTCTATTTCTAGATAAGTATCACTATTATTTCCATTTCTCTTGTGTGATGTGAAAAAAACAAGCTTAGATGTTTGTGTTGATGGAGATATTTTTGGCATCATCAGCACAGAGATGTGGTGAGTAAGATGTACAGACTCCTAGTTTGCAGTATAACTGAGTCTGTCCTGTTGGTGACAAAAATCACAGCAAGCTTAAATCATTTCAATAGGTTTCTTATCACTGAGTAGTCTTATAGTTTGAGATCAAGTACACACAAGAATATACTCATCATTGTGGTCACTTACCTACCTACCACTTGGCAGGTGCTTGGGGAAAAGAAAGAAGCTAGACCCCTCCCTAGGTCATGGCCACCTTCCTGCCAGTCACAGTTCTCAGAAGCACTGCAACTTTCCTAGTTGAGTTTTTTCTTCACCAATAAGACTTTTGAAGAGAAAACTAGAGAGATGCTCAAATGGAGGAAAGTGATTTTTGGTGTGCTTTCAGTTTTTTAATGAGGAATTAATCTTGAGAAATGCTGGCTTTCTGGCCACCCTACTGTATTCCCAGAACTAAACAATTTGAGAATTTTCTACTGGTTTCAGTCACAAGAACATAGTATGTCTCATAAAATCTTGTCTTCAAATGAACCCCTGCATGTGAGAATACTTGAGAAATGTGAACCAAAAGGAGAAAGAAAGACTTGGAATTTTTTAAAGATTTATGCATATTTTTAATTATGAGTATGTGTGTATGTATGTATATACATATGTATGTATGTATGTATGTATGTATAGATATGTACATAAGAAATGCAGATGACCAAAGAGGCCAGAAGAGAGTATCAGATCCCTGGATCTGGAATAACACATTTTTTTTTTTTTTTTTTGAGTGCATAGAGTGTTGGAACTGATCTCTGATCCTCAATAAGAGGGTAAGCACTCATATTTGCTGAGCCATATCTCAAGCCCTGAGGGTTCAATATTTATGCAATGTGTTATACCTTTTTAAAATATAACAATATCTGACACAATTATATCAGTGTGTTAATATTTTCAGTTTTTCTCAACTTAAATTTGTTGATGATCCTTTGGCTATCTGGCGTCTTGAGACTTTCTTCTTTGTTTAAAAGGAAAGACAATGATCCATCTCATTAACTCAGAATATGAAATTTTGAGATAAAAATTATGATATGATCCAACAGCAGAGCCATCTTCTATTCATACTTAAACCTATACTCACCTTCCTGAGATACTGGGGTACCACAATTAAAGAATTCAAGTAGTTCATACCTAGCATCTAATAGTAAAAAACTGGTATTTTCTACAAAGAGCAATAGGCATAATCCTAGTCTCTTTGCTTCATAATCTGAGATTTGACAAGACTTGTGGGCAAAAGAGACAGTTGTAGGAAGAAGTACAAACAGTTCAAAACATATTCTACTTTCACATGCTGCTTTGTGTGTTCATATTTATAATCACTTCAAACACTTTCCAGATTTTTTACATTCATGAATAGATAGATACTCACCATAAGAGACAGGGGTCAGAATTCCAGAACAAGAACTCAGACCCATTCATAGATATGAAAAACAAGTAAGTAATTAAAATATATAAAACCCATTTTATAAGAAAACTACCTGTACAAATTAGGATTCTGTTGTGATTAATATCATAATTCTGGGCACTAAGAAAGCCCTGGAGACATGGAATCAGCCTCAGAACCACTTTTTGCTCACATCCTCCACAGAGCTCTCTCCCTTCCTTCTCTGCACTACAGCTGTCTGGCTCTGTGTCCCCAGCTCCTGAGTGGCAAGAACCCAGGGCATTCCAGACACCCTGCTGTGTCCTAACCACCTCCACCCCCACTCTTCTCTTAAGGTTTGAAGACCTCTGTGACTTCTCAAGTATGTGGCCCATCTGGATGCCACATTCTGGAAACTGGAAGCCTCTCCTATTCCTTTGGCTGAGTTCCACCCCAGCTCCACACCCAGATACTTACAATTCTTTTGCTGTCCTGTTCTCAGAGACCCCTATTTATGGAATTTTGTCTCAAAATCTGAAATTGTAGGCCATTTTCACATTCAACACTGGGGATTAGACTACAATACACTGGAGAGAGGAAAATTCAACAGAAAGAGGAAACCATAAATGTCAATGCACCCTACCTAATTTCACATTAAAGTGAAAAACATAACCTGTCTTTATTTGATATTTATGTCATGCCACTGAGGAAATCTTATGCATTCACAATGCATAATTGTGCATATAATTATTATTATATTATAATGTATATATTATTATTATGCATATAATTATTATTATATAATAATGTCATATATTGCTTAATATATGACATTAAGAATGTATTTCTGAATAATGTCATATGTTTTACACACACACTCACATACAAACACTGTCTTGTAGATGAAGACCTTACAAGTTTATTTGTAAGATTCATTTCAAAAGATATATATTAATACATACTTTTCTCTTTTTATCACCTTAGCATAGAGCTATGGCCAGACATAACATCACAAATATCTGATCCTAGCACTAAAGAGTCTGTAATTAGTCTTCCATAAAAAAAGAGCCAAGAACCTATATACCAATAATAACTTTGGGACTTCAAAGTCTTTGCCCCAAAGAAAGAAAGTTTATTTATAAATTAGCCTTGGCCAATATGCACAATCATTGCCCTTGGCAATGGGCAAAGAGATACCTTGTTGGCAACAGTGTTCTTCTATCAGTCAGGGCAGAGCAGACATCAGTTCTTTGTTCATCCTGTATTGATGCCTAGCTTGGTGGCCGAAGCTATTTTATGACTAGGACACATAAAAATCAAATCAGATCAAATTTAGGCAGTGCAGTGTGGGAGGAGGAAGACAGACAGAGACCTATGCTCTACCATGCCACATGGTGTGGGTGAAAAAACCACCCACAGACCTGCCTGCCCTCAGACCCACAGGGCACTGATCTTTGGATGAATAATTTTGTCTTTTTGTCATGCCTGAGCTGGATCCTGTTAGAGGCACAATCCTATCTAGATGGAATCTGGTCCATCTGCTTTGTTTCTCTGCTTCAGAAGAAAGAGGAACACAGTGAGGCTAGTGAAGCCAAAGTAGTTAGAGGAGGCATGCTCCTAGATGCTAACACTTGGCTGGAGGAACACGGCAAACTGAATTTCTTAGAGAAAGTTTGTTGACAATTTCTCATTAGTATCTGAAGATCAAAAATAGACTATAAGAAGGAACACAGGAAGAAAAAAAGAGAGAGATTAAGTGTTTACTCGAGCATAGTACAACCCATCAGAGGATGAACATGGGCCTGAGTCCAACATGCTAAACAGAAAGAATATACGCTCTTGGTAGCTTCTTTCTATACATTCTTCAACAATCCATGATAGATGACTTGGTTTGCTGTTTTGAGTCTTAGCCAATGCTCTCAACTTCTCCTTTTCCTATTTAGATACAACTAAAAGAGTCTGCAATTCTCTCACTAAATCCTGAATAAGCAAGCAGAACATGATGATATCAGGGATAAGGTCTATACAAACTGACACCATGCCATGTCATGTCTCAGAATAATGATTTCAAGCATCTCCTATAAACAAATAGCAGAACTAAGATGGATGCTAAGTTCCCATGAGGTTTAAAAATAACAACTTGTCAACTTCCGGGACCTGATCATCTTCTACTTGTTTTAGTAAAAATGGGGAGCAGTATTACATACATATAAGGATAAGCTTGTGAACCATCATGGGCAGTCACGTGTGTCTTATCCATCCCTCCATACAGTTATATAACCATAAATCTACCTATGACCCACAGTGAAGGAATATTCACCCTACAGAGGGGTCAGAATTGGCAAGAAAGTATGAAATACCTTTTCCTGAGGCACTGGAAACACAAAGCAATAATCCTTTTAAACTGATAGAGAAATCACATTTAACACATTTAGTCAGTGTTATGTGGAGTAGCATTCTGTGATTCATACAGATAAAGTTCCAGTAACATAGCTGACCCTCTGCAGCTAGCTCACTGACTCTGAGAAAGGCCCATTACTAGATCACCGCATTACAAAGCCCAAATGTTTCTCTTTTTGATCTATTCTAGATTAAGCTGCATTTCTATCACATAGCTCCAAGACCCCCAATTAGCACCCCGTGATTTTTTTTTTTTTTTTTATGGAACAGCTTGTTGTAGAAATCACATAATAACAAAAACTGCAGGCAATTTTCACAGAAGGTCAATATCAGTCATGCAAAAGGGACTCTTCTCCATTTACCACTTCTTAAATTCATGCACACAGGAAATCAGTGCCCTGTTTTCTGAAATATCTTTGAGTTCTTATGTGTGTGTGTGTGGGGGGGTGTCTTCTAATTAAATCATTACACAGTTTAATTAAAATGCCAAAAACATATTGATTTGTCAAGAAGTCAATATGCATTTTAAAGCATTAATTTTTTAATTAGACTGAAATTCTAGGGAGTTTTCTTTTCTTAATTAAAATATTGAGCATGGGATCTCTATATCTGCAAGGTGGAGCTATCATGTTCTATGAGTCACGGGTGTCATCTAAACACATGAACACTGTGACATCCAGAATGGTGTCTAAGGTTTGGTTGTTGTTCATTTGGTTGGTTGGTTGTGTTAATTTTTGTTCAGCTGGGTTTTGCTGCTGTTGTTTTCATATTAAGTTTTCTTTTGAGACGGGATCTTATGTATGTCAGTCTGGCCTCCAACTTACTGTGGAACTAACAATGACAAGAAGCTCAGAGGCTGATCTCCTTGCCTCCACCACCAGAGAGATGGGCTTACAGGTGCGTCCTACCATGCCCAGGCTGATGCCAACATTGAGTGGCAGTTTATCCTCACAAAAACAGGAGGTTGTTCCATTTAGAAAGAAAAAACTTTCAACCTATTTCAAGTAAAGGTTTGTAAAGTACCATCCCAGAAGGTTACATCTCTTTGGAATCTCCTATGAACATCTTGCTGGAAAAGGCTGTGGACAAAACTAAAAGATCTCCTTTCACATAGAAGCTAACAATTAGGCCGGTATAGTCAGGAAAGCAGAATGTAGGGATCGTTTAACAGAGGAAAGCAAGGTTTTACATAGATAAGAGAAAGAAAAAAGTGTGCACACACACGTACATAATACATGGCAGGGTTGGATAAATCATTAGGATCAAATTATCTATAAACATTGTTGAGCCATTTCATATGTCAAGCATGACTCAATAACCCCAACAGATAATTAAGCATGTGGAAATATACATATGACCCAGATTCCAAGGAGGATAAGATGGCGTGAAAAAGGGGGATATTTATATCTAAAATAGCTCATTGTACAGAAAAGTGGCCAACAAGACAAAAGAAAGGAAGAGAGCTTACAAGCAGGGCATTAATTTTGTTGTATAGTCATCTCAGGTAGTAATAAGGAAGTGACTTACTAATTGTTATTAAGACAAAGTAGAGTATTGCTACAGGCAATGTCAGGAGATGGAGCTGCATTTCACTTTATAAACACTTTCTTGCATTCAGAGTTCTTTGAGATGAGAAGCCATCTGTGAAACTGCTTGCAGCTAAGTGGGAGTCTTTGAACAGCTTATCTTTTGATAATACTTGTTAATCTAGCATAGCAAAGAATTCTTTACAAATTATATATGTATATATGTATCTGTATGTGTATATATATGTATATACTCTTGCATATTTAGCACTTAGCACTTAGTAGGCAAGGTGGAAGAATCACTATGCTTTTGAGGCCATTCTGAACGACACTGTAAATCCAAGTCTCATAAACAAAACATCAGAGGATTAAGTTATGTGCCGTTCCCTATACCTAGTTACTGATGTGTGTGTACAGATAAAGATAAACACATGTACTCACAAAGTTCCTGCTTCACATGTATGCAAAGCAGATTGGTAAGCAGGGTTACTATAAATGTCATTTACAAATTCTGTGTGAAACTCCATTCTGGCAGCCTGATAATAGCCAAGCTTCCAAAGCTTAAGTATATTCTCAGAGTGACCCAGTTCACTCAATCACTCCGCAGATACAATGAGAGGCTACTGAAGGGTCCCAGACTACAGCGGATTTGAAGTCTTTGTCCTTATTTCAGGATACCTTTGTTCCAATAACAATAGGTGACATCCCACATAATACAGTGCCATTTGTACAACTGCCTGCTGAAACTTCCTGTTTAGAATGAGGCAGAGGGATTTCTGAAAAGCCCAGGGAGGTTAGTGAGAAAGAAAGACAAACAATGCTGCTATTTCCAGGATTTTCTCTCGTTGGAAATGGAACTAAATGTTTGGAAGTCAAGGGAAAGGACAGCATTTCAAAGGCGAAACCAACATCATTAGGACTGAATTTATACAAGTGTGAATTAAGCATGCTACTCAGAAGACAGGCATATGTTCTGAGACAAATTCATCCAAGGAGTCTGTGTAGATCATGTAGCATCCTGCTTAGTTCTCTTGAGACTGAAAGCTAGGAATAAAAGTGGTAGTTTTCCAAAGATCATCATGGATAAAATAAAAGACAATGTTACCTCAATACTTTATTGTTCCCTCTGTCCCTCTTCCCCTCCTCCTCTCCCTTCAAAACAGTCTAAGCTGGCTTCTAACTTACTATATAGTCAAGATTGATCTTGAACTCCTGATCTTCCTGTGTATTGCTGAGATGACGAGTGTGTCCCATGCCACCTGGGAGTATTGCTGGGGAGGCTACACCCCCAGACCAAATTTTTGAAAATTCAATTTCATATCTTATTTTTAGCATTTTTAAGCTTGTTAAAGACAGCAAAGCAAATTAAAGTTTCTTTCTTTTTTTAATGTGAGTATGTGTGAGCTTTTCTTTGTGTATGTACAGATGACTTCATAAATTGGAGTAGCTGTTTAAGTCCCCTGGAGCGAAAGTTTCAGGTAGTTCTGAGCTCTCCAAGGCATTGTGGGTGCAAGGAACCAAACTCAAGTTTCTGATAGAGGAACAGGTACTATAAAGAGCTCATCCACCCCTCTAACCACAATACAGCTTCTTAAGGAAGTATTGATGAAGAATAATACACTGGATCTAAAGAGACATATACAGAATGATTCCTTAGTTTCCTAGTCTCCTGCTGGAAAGGAACTCAACAGATAATTTCAGGAGATGGATCCACACATGGGCTTTAAGTTCTATAAAATAGCAATTATTTCATTACTGTGTATCCATGAGACACTCAACATGGAATTTTTCTTCATTCTGCTTCCTAATTGGTAGATGGCAGACAGGGTTAGTTGGTAGCTAGTACTCGGAATGTGGAAAGAGGTCAATATATAAGGTATATTATGGTCTCATTTCCTAAAAGTGAGCAACAGGGGCCAAAGAGTTTAAATGTCCACTGAAAGCTGATATGTTGGTCCTCAAAGAAACAGTGTTTAGGGGTAGGGCTTTGGGAATGTGATCTTATCATGAGGGCTCTTCCATCATGGATGGATTAATCCATTTATGCATCATAACTTAATAGGCTTTCATTCTTGGCCTTTTGACTAATGTCAAATATAACTTAATAAACTATTGGTGATGATAGAAACGGTAGAAATTAGAACCTAAATGGAAGAAAAGTATTATTGGAGCATGCCCTTGAAGGGTATATCTTTCATGCTTCTCTGCCTTTCCTTCTCTATATCCTTCTCCTAGTCCCTTTCTCTTCTGGTTGTCAGGAGATAAACTTCTAAGATGTTCTGCTCAACAAAGACCCAGAAGCAATGAAGTCAGGTGACCTGGGGCTGAAGGGTGTGACGCTCACCCAGTTACATTTTTCTTCCTACACTTTAAATTTTTAAAGCATTTTGTAGTAGAGAGTTTGCTAATATGCCCAACTTTATTCTCTTTGGAATCTTGGTTTTGGTAAAACTTGAAAATACTGGAGTACTTCCAAGATAATTTTCCAACAGAATCAACAGAATTTTCAAACGGATAAATTCTTGTGGATGATAACATGTATCCTACAGTGAAAATGTGACTCTGACGTGGGTCTTGGTTTTATATGGAAAGCAAACAAACCTCAACTGTGGTTAGTTGGTACAAAATAAATAAGTAAAAACATTAATCTGCATCAATTTTATTGTAGGAGAAAATACTGTTAAGATGGTGGCCCAAGACGACACTCCAGTTCCAAAAATATGCCCTGTAACTCCCTTTAAGAGCTTACATTTATTGAGCAATTAGTATATGACAATTATTGTCAATAAAATTTATCATTTGCATTCCAATCCTTGAAGAGAGAAACCAACATTGTTTTTATATAATGAACGAGAAAATGTGGAGACTGTCAAGAGGTGAAATGCTTGCCCCAAACCACTCACTGTAGAATGAAAACTCAGTAATAAAACACAGATGGGAAACTCCAGCTCTTCCATGCCTTCTCACCATGCTGGACTGCTTCCCCACAAGATATTTTCCTCTCAATTGGGATTTCATAAACTGTGGAATCAGAACTTGGAATCAAACCACAGAGCTTCCAGGTAGGTGTGAGGATTACATGGATGGCAACTAGGTTTCATGAAAGTCTAAAATTTTATACTATCTAGACCTATATCAAGGCTTCCAAAGAAAACCGAGTATTGTCTCTACCAACTGCATGGAGATGAACATGGAGGGTTCCTCTCTGAATCACATCATTTCACATATATATTGAGAAGATGAAAAGTATCATCTACATAAATTTCTTAATACATTGCATCAAAAACACAAAATGTTTTATACAGCTGGTACTATTGTACCCTCCATACTTCCTAAGTGCCAGTAGTGTGGCAGTGTTGGAGAGCTCAGTACATTACCGCTCTCTACTCATGTAATAGACTCTAACTACAAAAATGAAATCACTGTTTTATGGCATTGGCCACCTTCTGTGGTGTAAACTCTCTTAACAGGATCCATTTGATGCTGCCAATGGCTATTATGAGACAATTAGCACAACAGAAAGTGGCAAATCGTACTAAGTAGAGCCTTTTTATGTTTTCATTCAGTGAACCCCTCCATCTATTATTTTTGAGCTGGAGACGCTTCAACCAGTTCATCCATTCATTTGTTTTTAAGTCTACTGCTTATTTAGTCAATAAACACCATTGTTGACCTTGAGGAAAGACTAGTATACAAGAAAATTGTCTGCCTTAATGAAGTTTCCATTTCAATTGAAGTTCTATGGCTTAAATATAACATCTCCCACCCCATGCACATTAATCCATGGCACACATTTACACTGATAGGCCCCCAAGTTGAGGATATATTTTGAAGACTGAGAAGCCTTTAGAAGATGGAATGAGGCTAGTGGAAAAATGGCACAATGAGCATCTGTGGTTCTCTTCATGTTTCCTGCTCTATTCCATCTCATGGGCACTACCTCTTGCTCTTTCCATCAAGGATAAAGTCTTTCTGCTATGCCTTCCCCACTATAAGAAGCTTCAATCTCTCTGTAACCAAAGACCAAAATAAAGCTTTCCCACTTAAGTTGTTATTGTCAGGTATCTGGTCACAGTTCCACAAAAGACATAATAGGGTCATAATTAATTTTCATATATATGGGTGTTTTCCCTGCATGTACATATTTGTACCATGTGAATGACTGGTACCTGTAAATGATAGAATGGGGTCAGGGGTTAGATTCCAAGAGATTGTAGCTGCTGATGGTTGAGAGATACTATGTGGGTGCTAGGAATTGAACCTGGGTCTTCTGAAAGAACATCAATTGCTCCCAGTGATCTTAACTGCTGATCCAGCCTCCAGTCCCCCAGCTTCTGTATTTTTTAAGACAAATTATCATAAACTTCCTTCTACTGTAATGTATTTTTCCACTAATCCCAAGCAGGGAATTCATACCTTTCCCCAACAAAATAATGAGCAAAACTGCAGCATAGTAATCCCATACAAGAAGTTAAGACACAGAAGATCTCCAGAGCCTCCATAAATTCCATTGTTGGTGCTGTAATCAATAAGAAATAAGGTGATCAGCATTTTTATTGTTAGAAATTTGGCTTTACTGAATGTGTCAAGAAAAATCAAAATAAAGCTCATCAGAGCCAGAGAGGTCAGGTTTCCCAGGACTCAGCAGAGGTCAGGGAATGGGCCCATGTTGCATGCAATGATGGCTATCCATACCCAGAGTATGTCTCTATGAACAATTAGGAGAGAGGCTATCATACAGATGCTACAGAGTGATTTGAATCAGAAATCAGAAGAGGTTGATCATTCTGTTGATTAATGTAGATGCTCATCATTGACTTTAAATTGCAACCTGAGGCAAAACAATAAAGCAACGGCTTATCCCAGTAAGGGGAAGAAATGATTTATGTATGTCTTAGAGAAAATCCCTAAAAGGTTTACCAGTTATTTTACTTTATGGACTTCAGGGGCTAAACTGTAGCCAAAAACAATATAAGGAAAAGTTGGTTTATTGTGGTTCACAGTTCTACAGTCAATCATGGCTAGCAATGCATAGTGTCAAAGTGAAGTAGCTGGGCACATTGCAGCCACAGTCAAAGAGCATGGAAATACAAATGCTGGTGATTGGCTCCCTTTCTTCCTTTTATTCAGTCTAGGACTCCAACAGATGCTATGGTGCAAAAAACATTGAGAGTGAGTTCTCCTACCTCAATTAACCTAATCTAGGAAATCTCTCACAGACATGCCCAGATGTTTCTTTCCATAGTGATTCTGACTGAATATCATCAATCTGATAGTCAAGGTTAACCATCACAGACGGTATCACTTCCAAGAGACAAAGATGACAAGGAATCAACACCAGGAATAGTTAGAAGTCATCAAGTTTCAGAACTTGCATGGGATACAGAAAAGCTCTAAGATAACAATGAGTACAGTCTAAACAAGAAAAGGAGCGAGCATGCCAAAGCAAATTAGATTCAAGGCATGACTATGTGATGAGGCTTATCAATCAGGAATGAAAAAGAGGCTTGACTGTACCTTGAAAGTCATGTCTGTGCCTTGTCTGAACTCATCTGCAGATTCTTCTCGGTGGTTCAATAGAAGAGAAGCCAGAGAGACAGGAAACTTCTCGATATGAGCCTGATCCAAACCATTGTTCTCACACGTGAGAAACTTCTCTATATTCTTATCCTTAACCTTTTGATTCAGGGACATGTCTCTAGGGGAAACACCAGGAAAGATTGTCCATGTGACTGAGGAAACTAAAATCTGAATCAAAGGTTAACAGACAGTAGATGTTGTCTTAAACAAAAGATGTTGGATTTCTGCTACCAGTAAGCATTCTAATACACTATTTTGAATATGAAATATTCATGTTCAAATTGATATTATTGTTATGCTAATACCATATCCCTAACTTTATTGATAAAGGGGAAATCAATAGAGTATATACATTTTCAGCTATACTTGTATAACAGGTGAATAGAAGTCTAGCTATAAACAGTGAGCTATGGTGGGCTACTTATTTCCTCTGTGTTCTTACAATATCACCACTGTGTTTCCGATTCCTGTGTAATTTCTAAAATAATGCATAACATGTGACCTTGAAAGAGTCCTCTAATCTTGACTTTTCTCACATTTTTCATATATGAGATGGGACAAATCATTATCATTACCATCATCATCATCATATTCACACATACATACATACATGCTGAAACTTGCATTAAGAAGATTATATTAATAAAGATGGTATTTTATACACTGCAGTCAGTACCTGACAGCTTTAAGTGTTAAATTCTAGAAAATATGTTTATTATGGCTTATCACTTGTTATTCTTTATACGCCCTCTTTTAAGATGAACAATCCTAGACTTCATGATCTCAAATACACCCTACTACTACTCAGTTCAGACTTCTGCCTCTAAGGAACTATTTAGCTAAATGCTCCAGTAGAAATGGTTAACGGTCCCATCTAGAAGCTGTCTAACAATGTTTTCCTGTACTTCTTACTTCCCGTTGGTTAGTCCTTGATAGAGAGGCAAAGGTCACAGCCAATTTAGTCTGCTCAAGGGCAGGATATTCTTCTCAAGCTACCCAGCTCTTGTGGTCTATTGCTCAACCATTGTTCATCATTTTTGCAGATCTCCTTGAGAAAACTCAAGTTTCTATCCATCTTTCTAGTATGGTGAAGAAAGATCAACACAGTATATACTCTTTCCAACTAAGGCAGCCTGTTGAGAAAGCCCCACCACTAAGTCTGTGACAGATTCTTTGGCTCCACCCACATGTGTATTTCTCCCACAAGGCACTTTGTGTCCAAGTCAGTAGACTTCTTTTTTGACCCCCAGTTCTTCCAAGATATACACCAAGCATGTTCTTTTCTTGCATTTGCATTTTTGAATATTGACCCAGAGTCCATGTGTGCTTGTTTCAATGGCTCAATATTTCCCTTAAAGACAATGAGCCTTCTAAGTACATTACATGCTTGCCACTGGGAACACCAACATAAGTCAAATAAAAATCCCTGAGGTTGGCATGCTCTCTCTGGTAGAGCAATCATGTAGGTTTGAACAAATCGTGAAACAGAAAAAAGTCCTGGAAGCAGAAACTACTGTGTAGGAAGCTCTCTCTGCGATATGACTGGAGACACCCACCCTTTTCCCAGAAAATCATGCCTGTCCCTGTCTGTCACTGTTCAGGCAAAAAATGGCACAAATAACATCTCTGTGTTCTCTCTCTCTCTCTCTCTTTCTCTCCTCTCTCCCTCCTTTCCTTGCAATTCTCTCCCTTTCTTTTTCTCTTTATCTTGTTTTTATTTCTATTTCTCTCTCTTCTTTTCCTTCCAAGAATTATGGGCTCTTGAGATGAACGAGATAAATCGTAAAAACTATAGGAGAAAAAGTAGTTAGAATAAATACATGACAGGGGAAGCCTTTCGGTGCAGGGATAATGACAGTTTCTTGCTGTAGTGAAGAACCCTGAGATCAAAAGCCAGCAGCAAGCCTTGTCTGGCCTCGGTGGGAAAGGATGTGCCTAGCCTTGCAGAGACTTGATGTGCCAAAATGGGGGAATACCCATGGGCCCCCTGCCTGCTCAGAGAAGAAGTGGATGGGGGAAGGTGGGGAAGGAATATGGGGGGGGGGGGGGGGGGGGACCGGGGGTAAGGCAGTGAATAAGTTAAAAAAATAAAAGCCAGCAGAAGACCTGCAGTTCTGATTATCTCCATTGGAGGCCAAGAAATAGAGAAAGGAATGGTCTCGGCAGATAGAAGCCATGTCAGGAGCTCCCTGAGTTGACTCCCATCAGTCTTCACTGCAATATCTATTGCTCATGTACATAGGCAACAGTGGCAACAGCAAACACCTTGACTCAAATCGTCATCTTTGGTGAGTTAATCAGGAAGATTCAGAACCTTTGGGGAAAATAATAGGAAAGATGACACAGGTCTCCATCTATGTTCCTTCTCTTACTCACAGAAAGAAGGTTATGAATTCACAAGGAAATGCCATGAGTTGATATGGCTTTCTCTTTCAATTTGAAGCAGTTGTCAGAGTTGGCCAAGAGATTAAAGGCAAACACTATATCTACTGTAAAATATGCTCTCTCCTCTCCCTTGCAGCATTCTTTCACAGGCTCTTCCATACCAAGAAAATTCAGGAGACAGGGAAATAGTAAAGTAGATAGTTTTGAAGCAATGGAGATCAAATGAGGTATGAACATAGACCCCAAAACAAAGGATGAAACTAATGAATTCAAGAGTTCACTGAACTCAGGCACACAGGCTAAATGAAAAGGCTACAACAGAAAATGAATAAAATAAAATGCAGTGAAATACTGCTTGGTTTTAAAGCCTTTTTACATTTAGATATTTATATTGTATGGGAGTGAGGATGGGTACATTCATGCCATGGGATGCATCTGGAGATTTACGAGAATTGTTATATCTTCTCTTCTGTGGCTTCTAAGGATTGAATTCAGACTGTCAGGTTTGGCAGGAAGTACCTTTGCCCACTGAGCTGTCACTCTGATTTTAGAATGAAGCCAGGAGCTGGTCATTTTCCATTTTTTAGCCGGACAAAATTAACCTCAATTGCAACAACTCATTTCCAGTCTTAAAATACACACATGGCTCATTATCACTTACGGGCATCTCTCCCTCCACTGATAAACTACTCTCTTGGCATTACCCATGCAAAGATCTCATCAGCACATGGAGGGCATGTGATATAAAGCACGTCCACAAGGGAAGAATTATCTTTTACTGGCAATCTGTGAACACTATGGAAAAAGACTCTTCCGTGATAGAATTATAAATGCTGGCCCATCAAACAAATACCTCATGTCTAAACCCTGGGCGGATATTGAATGCCATTTTTTTTCTGCTTGGCATTTTGATGTAACTATGCAATAATATCAAATAATTTTGTGTTTACATATGCCAGGTGACAAACTGCATATGCCCAATTACAGCATTTAGTAAGGAATTTTACAAGCATCTAATGCATAATGAAAATTCTGTATTGAAATATACATTTTCTCCTACAGTTTTATGTGTATTAGACACAGAGTAGACAAGAGAGAATCTTCCAATATTGGAAGCACATGCCAATTCAACACTTTCATAACTCACTACTGTGTATGAAGCCCCAGATGGAAGAAGTCAGCAGAATATCAAAGGGAAAACAAAATTAAAAAGAATTATAATAAATACTATTGAAGTGATTTCTGTGGATGTGAAAATTAATATTTTTGTTAAAAGCTACATTGGACAATTTTACATCAATCTGACCATTCAGAAATAAGCTGATTGCCATTTAGAACAAGATGATAGAACATAGCCTGGGGTCTTTAGCCTTGGCTTCCAAAAGTAAAATGAATATAAGCAGAGATGTAAATGAATCTACTCAGCACCACGGAACATTTAGAACTAAAAGAATTGCTTTCTAAATGCCAGATTTGTATCTTAGAATTATCCAGATAATTGTCATTGATCCCTGAATGTGGCATAGCTGATTACTCCTTTTCCTTGGCAGGTTTAATTTAATTTATTTGTTGAATATCAATGTATGTCTACCACTAAAGGAGGCTCTCTGATAATCAAAGAATGTCTCTCCTATCTAATTTTACAGGCATCTAATCTAAGATATCCTTTTTAAAAAAAACCTTTAAAACAATATAATGCAGTTTTAATTGCTAATTTTAGTATTTTTCCCAATGAAGTAAATATTTAGACATATTTTGTAATTATAGACGATCTGCTATCAAATGATCTAAGATATTCCTAAACCTATGTTTACTTTAAACAAAGTTTATACTAAAGACTTAATATTGTCAAATAAATTTCCAAAGACCTTAAAGAAATTCAAAAGCCTAGTGTTCATTTATGTTATGGCAGATATACTTGAATTACAAATTTTAAAACATATTAAAATGCTTTGGAGCTAACACCTGTATCAACAGTTGACAAGTGTCTGGGCTGATTATTGTACACCAGGGCACATGGTTGTGCAGGTACCAATAGTGGTGGCAGGGGATGTGATTACCAGTAGACTGTCTACAGGCAACAGCATAATGCTGCTATTTGAGAATTTCTCAAAGATTTTTTTAAGGATAATAGTAAAATTTAAAAATAATATACTAAGATTTTTAAAAATGAACACATTGGAGTTAGACAAAACAAACAGGAGGAAAAAAGCTCAAAAGAAGCCTCAAGAAACAGAGACATATTTGATATCATTCTCAGGATTCCCATACAAACACTAAACAGAAAGCCATAGTATATACACAGAGGATCTGCAGATCCACGCAGGCCCTGTGCATACCGCCTCAGTCTTTGTGAGTTCGTATGCACTTTGATCATGTTGATTTAAAGGGCCTTGTAATTTTTGATGTCCTCCATCACCTCTGGCTTGTAAACTCTTTCTGCCTCCTCTACTACAAGATTCTCTGAGCTATAGGGAGGGATTTGGTGGAGACATTCCATTTCTGATTGAATATTTCAAGCTCTCTCTCTCTCTCTCTCTCTCTCTCTCTCTCTCTCTCTCTCTGCATAACACCTGTCTGAATGTCTCTGTACTTGTTGCCATTTGTTGGAGGAAGACGCTTCTCTGATAATGGCTGAATAAAGCACTGCCCTATGAGTATCATTAGGAGTCATTTTATTGCTACTATGTTTGCATTTTTTAGAATAGTATTTGGACCTACCCTAGGTACATGGGGTATCTACTCTCACGTTCTTGATCTCTCAAGCAGTGTCAGATACAGGTTCTATATTGTGGAGTGAGTCTAAAGTCAAATCAAATATTGGTTGGTTACACTGTTAAGCTTTTTACCACTATTACAGTAGAGTATCTTATAGGCAGAACATCAAATTTGACAATCTAATTTAAAACCATGACAATTGTTCTATGGCCAAAGATTGTACTGATAATTAATAATTATACCATATGCAGTAAGACCCAAATGTAACTCATTTTATCTAGCCAGAGGAAATATTACTATGCTTGAAGTATGCCCCAATAAAGCTAAACTTACTGCTACTATAGAAAAAATTGTGCTTAAATAGTGACATCGAGCAGGGTATTAACCAAAGGATTAAATTAAGATGATTTGGTAATTTAATTTGCTTACTGGCAATCCTTTTAACAAGTGATGACTCCTTCCCATCACTTTCTAGAGAATTCCACCATTCTGCTCTTTCTTGGTATGTTGGTTTTTAGTGTTGTTAGTAAGCATCGCTGGGTAATGAGGAACAGTGTGAGCAAGATTCCTGGATTTAGGAACTACGACTCTTTCTTTACAGGAGCTTCAGTCCCTGTACGTTGAAGTCTCTACCAGACCTTAGCTGCGTTATGAAACTCCCACAGACATAGTGTAAGGAAAACTGGGACAGAACTCTCTCATGGGAGTTCAATATCTTCTTTGTAAAATATTGATGATAGAAGTTTTCATAATACTGTTACTTCCCATTGAGTGTTTTACTCTTATAAATTACTTCTTTGAAAAATGTTTTTTCTTTGAAAAAATATTTATAGTGAACAAATACAAAAAACCATATTTGACCCAGTTGACAAATGGAACTGTCTTTCTGAAGTTAACCAGATAACTAAATGTTATCTGTACCTCCAGGATTGGTCCTTTTGTTGAGGTAATTTAGTTAGAATCTAGCATGAGTTTTCTTGCCTTCAAGGATCCTGGTTTATTTTTAAAATGCACAGAATTTAAACAAATTGTGTAAAACAACTGAGCAACATGCTATGTAATGTAGGGAGGAGGTGGAAAACAGACCACTATTTGCAGCACAACTTGTGTCACAAACCAGGATCACTGCAAAAAGGTTGCTGGAGAAAACAGATGGAGAAAGCTCAGAGTGTTTCTACACTCTGAACATACTTGTTAAAAATTGTCCAAAGGGAATTCCTTAGGTGAATTGCAAGCATTTCTCTTGTGATGTTGCTCTGCTATTGGGCACTCACATTCATGTCTTTCTAGAAAGAATAAATGTGAATGCACATGTGTTCATTGAAAGCCATGGAGATGTAGCTTATAATATCTTCCGGCCTTCATCTCTCTTTGAAATTATCATTTAATAAATAGCACCCACTTTTCTTACTTTTTATCCAACAAGTATCATAGGAGTGTATTCACATACAAACACTCAGCTTTGACCCTCGAAGTCATCTTCTGATACCTAAAACTCCACCTCCTGTATATAGAGTCAGATTCTCCCTTTTCTTTTCTTTTTCTCCTCTCTGACTCAGTTTTAACCTCATCATAGGTCATGATGAATGAATTCTATAGACCTTATTTGTTTGTGATCTCACAGATTTTAAGACAGATGAGTAGTCAGACAGAACCTGGAAAAGTAAGTTTACTTTAGATGTAGTTTTCATGAGATAGTATGGGTTTCTATTTATTGAATTTCTGTTAGATTTCTAAGAATTGGGGAGCTGGGGATATGGCTCAAGAGGTAAGAGCTCTGCTATCCAGACAGAATGCCCTGAGTTCAAATCTCCAGAAAGTATGTCAAATCTGGGCATGACATGCATACCTGAAACCCCAGTGCTGAGCTGTGGAGACAAGCTAGCCTGTCTAGACAAACCAGAGAGCTACAGGTTCAGAAAGAAAACATCTGCTAAGGGAGTAAGGGATTTTTCAAGGTCTTTGCCTATCTGAAACCTGTGTACCCTTCCATCAGAATGTGGTTTTGGCTTGTGTCTTTCACCTATGATTTTAATGGTTTTCTCATCTTAACTAAACACTTGTACTAAGGTGCCGTACTATGGCAGCACTTTTTGTGCTTTTAGGTATGAGGATAAACTAATTTAAATTACTTCCTTATTCTTGACAGTTTCATGACAGTAGATCCATTCCTACTGGAGAGATTAGGCGCCTCGGTATATGATCATTTTTACTTTCTTATTACATTGAAAACTTTCATATTATGCTTTATAGCTTCTCACCAACATGTATAAATTGCCAGAACCATTAATCTTGATTTTCAGGGCCATGATGTAAAATTAGAACTATTTGAACTCAAGTGTTAGGGTATCATGGCCATCAATCTGATGGCTGTTCACTGACTAGTAGAGATGTTATATACAGAGTGTGGATACACTAGACAAAAAGATAGTTCAAATCCTAGCTGGAATTAACCAAAAGAACACAAGGCTTAAGTGTGCTATTCAAAAATGGCATGGAATTTAAATACAATCAATAGTTTATTTATGTAAATGCACAATAAATATTTTCAGACTACAGTTGACTTCAGAAAACAAAACTATAACTTACCTGAGAAGTGGTGCTACTGTAAATAACACCATTTGATTAAAAATGTCGGAGAGATTCTTAAGATAATGTTATGCTTTATAAAATTATCAAAGGGATGAGCTAACAAGGGGACAGACTGTTCTAATGAATTAGGCACTAATATTTCTATTCTAAAAGATGCTAATGGGATGACTTTATAGATGTCCTTCGTAATGATTTTGAACTTATTCAACATACACAAACGTCTCTTGTGACTTGCACAAATACCTCTAAGTAGCACTTTCCACCATCACGTTCCATATGGTACTTCCCTCAAATGTATCTTTTTGTATGTCCTGTCTTTTCCCTTCTTCTTCCCTAACTTAATGAGGTTCAATAAACAACAGTTTAAAGAAGAAAGGGAACAAGAGAAATTATCCTATTGTGACCATTTGAGCCAAAGTCAACAGACTCTAAGGCTTTGAGGCACTAATGACAATCTCCTTTTTCAAAGTCTATGGTCTTTTAAATCACTTCTGTTGTCACAGGGCCATACGTGACAAAGACTGGCAATTTGGAAGAATGGGTGAGAGTACAAAATTGGATCTATTCCTATCTAGATCTTATTGTGAGCAATGTTTAGCTGACATAAAGCAAAAGAAAGGAAAGAAGATAGCTGCAAAGAGTTAGTGTCACACCTAGGAAAGTTCTGTCAATATGTTTGAGAATTTGTGTATTATATTCCCTCAAGAATGAAGCCATGCTATGATATCAACATGTGTTCCATTGTGTGATGGTGTTAGACCCATCACAGGAGAGACAAATGAAAACAAGTTTGAGTCTTGTTCACTCCATGACCCCCTCAAATATTATCTCTCCAACCTGCCTCAGAGAACCAGGGTCTCCCTGCTCTGTGGGGTTTCTCTGTCTCCCCTTTCCTCACCTCCATACACATGTCATGTTACCGTGACTTCCTTCATGGTTCCTTACTCACACAAAGCTCATGGCTTTATTGCAAATTCCCAACCAGAAACTGTCTTCCTTCTTTCCTGTCTCTGGGTCAGATAAAGATAAAGAATGTCTCTTTTATGGTCCACAGTATTTGTTAGTAGCTGTCTATGTGAGATCAGGCCACTATGTTCAGTGTGTTCCCTACAGTCTCTTGCTTTCTCCATTAATATTCTGAAACTATAATCTAATCATGGCTTAACTTTTCTTGGTTTAATCTTTAAATCCAAATGAAATTCAAATATAAAATCTAAAGCCTTTATCTGACACACTAGCATGCTCATTTGCTCTTAACTCTGTCCTGAATTCTCTGTGGCTGCATATCCTCCAGTCCTGCTTGGCTGCCTTACCAGTCCACCTGCCCTCCCCGAAGCATACCCCCAGGTATTAAAGGGACTGCATTTACAAGAACCTGTTCCTTAACCTACCTAGCTCCCTGGCTTGTTCCAGTAATATGTTAGGAGGTCTTTTCTGATTCTGTCTTGCCGTCATCATAAACTACACCTCAATATACCTGCTACTGCAGTTGTCTCCATGTGTGTCCCCCACACACACACGCACACAAAGTGCTCTACTTATTCTACTAGTGCTCAATAGAAATTTTTGAGAATATTGAGTAAAAAGCCAGTAAACACTTGCTGGACCCACTCTAATCTCATGACTGAATTCCCCACTGTCCAGATTGGCGTTTGGTCTAAGTTTAGGTCTATTCTTATGTGTGTTTTATTTTCAACCAACACTTAAAATAACTATTTTATTTGTAAACAAATGCCTACGAGTCACTCCACTTGTGTACCTTACAGTGAGTTCTAATGTCACTTGTCACCAACAAACTTGAATTATGGCCCTACAATGCTCCTTCTTCAGTCTCTCTACTTCCAGGGAGAAGCCTTCCATTTACCCAGTTGCTGAGGTCTAGCATTCTCTCCCCAACACAACTTCATTAGCTGGCTCTCAATACTGAATCTTACTACTTCTCACTTCCTTCCTGTTACCATTTGATGAGAAGCCTCCATAGAATTTTTTAACTGAGCCCACCATGGTAGTGACCCCAACTGAGGGTTGTGTTTCTGCTCAAACCCTACAGTTCATTCAGTATGAGACTGAAATGTATACAGACATGATCACAGGTCCTGGCCCTTATTATCTGAGCGCGTTCACACCTCCCACATCTGTGTCTCTCCTTATTTAGCCTGTTCCTTCAGTCTGCTTTCTGTAGTAACTTACTCCTCTCAAGAAGAAAGGAATTTTTATATGGTATGCTCACTGCTGCATCTCTAGGAGCTGCCACACAGTGGTCACCTAGTGAAGTTTCTCAGATTCCTGGCTTGATTCTTTTTAACCCTTTGTGACTCCCAATACTCTGCTCTTACCCTTAGCCATAAAGCACATCTGGCATGTTGTATACACCATGGATGACCAAGGCGGTTTGCATTGTCTTCTGTCTTCTGCCTCTGCACTTGTTTGTGTAATCACTTTTCTAGAAACTTGA
>JADRCH010000255.1:970801-1111061 GCA_019843965.1 Rhynchomys soricoides
TTATATTCAACTGTTTGAATTGTCAGCACCAGCTGAATCAGAAGCTGAAGGCGATTCATCTCTTGCTAAGAAATCCTGGAGGAAAAAAATATATATTTACTGAGAATTGTCGCTAATTATTTTAAACTGGCAAAAATTCATGTTCTGCCTTTTAAATGTTTAAAAGTTAGCGAGCAACTGGGGAGCTGCCATTACCGAAAGGTCTGTGAGGCAGCATGTTACCATGGTCATTAAAGCCTTTCTTTCTGCTTCTCTTTTACTAAGAAACAGAAGAGGGCAAAAAGGAAAGAGGGGAAATGAGAGGACAGGGAGTTTCCATGAGAGGACTTTCAGAGACGCTTCAAGGAATCCTGGTTGCACTTGTCTAATGACTACAGTAGCCTGCCTGGGGAGCCTCATGGAAGGCTCTCAGGGTTTCTGCGGTAAACTTAAATAGAGAAGGATTTTCAATCTACAGATGATTAGCCCAAGGGAAAAAGTGTTCAATTATTCTTGGGATAGCTTTAGGAGCTCTGCACAATTTTTCAAGTTCAAAACACAGAAACAAATGGGGGCCAAGACAGAAAAAAATGGATAAATATAAAATTATGTAAAAAGCACAGAAATGATAAGTTAATTAACCAACAACAAAAACAAGTCATCAATATGTTGCAAATAGTTCATTCTAAATTGATACTGATTCTGCACAGCGATTCTTTTCAACATTGAGATGCTTAGAATACAGCAAACATTGAAAACAGTGCTAATAAAACTGCCGTCATTCTTCACTGGGTCTTGGTATGGATCATGCTTCACTATTTCAGTCTATGTCCAGGGCTAGTGAGAAGGCTCACTCAGTGGGTAAGGTGCTTACTGAACCAACTGGGAGACTATTCTGATCTCCATATACAATGCTTTAGTTCAATTTCTGTTTTTGTGATAAAGAACCCTGAACAAATTTTAAAAAAGAAAGAAAAGAAAAAGAAAGAAAGAAAGAAAGAACTTAGGGGAGAAAAGATTAATTTTAGCCCACAATTCCAGGTTACAGACCATTAGAGCATAGAATAAGGTGGCAGGAACTTGAATAGCTGATCACATTCTACCTAGTCAGAAGGAAAAAGAAATGGATACATACATGTTCACTTATTTCATTTCTTTCACTTATATAGTTCAGGGTGCCCTTCATAGGGAATTGTGACTCCCACAGTGGACTTTTTCTTCCCACATCAATTAAAGTAATCGTGATAACCCCCTATACACACACACACATACACACACAGAGAGAGAGAGAGAAAGAGAGAGAGAGAGAGAGAGAGAGAGAGAGAGAGAGAGAGAGATGCTCACAGTCCCACTGAGAACAATCCCTCATTGAAACTCTCTTCTTAGGTGTTCTAGGTTGTATCAAGCTGACAATTCACCACAGTTCATAAAGAGCCCAGTTGTAGAAGCACACACTTGTAACTTAAAACCTGGAGGCAAACACTGAAAGATCACGGGGATTTGCTTACCAGCCAATCTACACATCACATAGAGCTACCTGAGCAAGCACACCTTTACACAACATATATGTGCCACTTAAAGCAATAAAATAAAGTTATTCAAAATTATGAGAAGATGATAATGGTTAGTTCTTATCATCTAAGCACAGCACCTGAGACAGTAATGTAAGATGCCTAGTTTGAGGGAAGTCAGGGCTACATGGTGAGTTCAAAACCAACCTGAGCTACACGGGGAGACCTTGTCTAAAAACCTAAAACATTAGATTTGTTGAAGCTGTTTGCTAATCATATCTACTCATCATTTTAAAATAAGTTATGGAGAGGATGTAATAAACTTGAGATGGACTTCTCACTCATAGTATCTCTAGGACAAAGCTGACTGTTGAACTATGAGCTCAAAACCAAAGTACAACTGGCAATCAGCATACTTGAATCATGTGTTCCCTGTAGGATATTAATCAAAACAGCTAACAGATTCAGACATCTAAGATCACATTCAGGAGTGAATGGATTCATTTTGGAAATCTAGATTGACTATCAAAATCCATGCATTAAATGTTAGCTAGATTAATCAACCAAATGAAAGAATTTACACTTTCCATATAACTTTCATGCCTCAATTACTCTTTAGGTTTCAGTATTTTTTATATATTGTTCTCAGATGTATTCATGGAGGAAGGGTCCATAAGGTATATTTCTTTAGTTCTCAATGTAGAAACTAGTACAGCTTTTATAATAATTCAACTTGCTTTTAATTTATAATAATTTCTATACAACTTAGTCATTAAAATGCATCTTATATTACAAAATGTGTAGATATCACATTGGTGGATTTTTAATTATAGTCATTTAAAATTTTAGATTTTCAGTTCAAAATTTCAAGCAAATTAATAACCATAGTTACAAAAGTTATGCTTTATGTTCCTGTAGGAATCAATTTTATAATTTTTCCACATTCTTTTCTCATATAATCACTTTTGTGAAGTAAGTCTTTTTGACAGATAAGGAACATGAGTTTGTCAGAGGAAATGGCAAACTGCAAAGTTGTACAGCTTGCATGAGGACATAGGTAACCCTTAAACTGTGCATACTGAATCTTCCTTCAACAATCTTTATGCTTTGTCTTAATTATACTTTTGATTATGGATAAGTTAACTCCAATTCAATTTTACAATTAACTCTTTAATTTTGTGAATGCTATTCCTAGTCCCCAAGTTAAGTTTCTTCAGCAATGGAGCATATCCAGATGCTGATGTCTGCTCTTTGTTGTGTTCCAGAGAGCAGAGTAGAAAGACACAGGAGAACCATTGAGATGACAACACATATTTCCCTGGTGGCAACACCACATCCCACCTGGATAAGCCTCGCTCACTCTGTGCCCCTCACATTTCACATGTGTAAAATAAGGAAAAATGATGATAATACAGTTCTGGCTTCATGGGTTTAAAGAGTTGATGGAATAAAATATTTATGCACAAAAGCATGCTAAAATATGAAGATTCACATATTTAGAAATGGACCATTATTCAAGAAGTCTAAAAGAAGCCAAGACAGCATATCTGTCTCAAACAACAACAACAAAAAAATGTTCTATATGCCTCTTCTGTGCAAGGATCTGAATAGGCAGGAAATGAACCAGACATCCCCATTTGACTATTGATAATAAGAAAAGCATGTGGGATGTCACACTGTCATATGACATCTACTCTGTGCCCTGGATGAAAATAATTTATACAGAAGCATGCACATAAGGGATCAAATATGTGCAGGAGTCTTCAAGTGATAAATGCTCAGAGATGGGCAAGTCCTCAAGCAGAAATATAGTAAGGAGGCATTTCACCAGAAGATAAAATTAGAGAAATAAAGAGACAGGATTAGGTGAGAATATCCTCATACATAGAGGGCTTTTGGACTGATGAAGTTGTGAGTGAGATGGGACAAACTTCTGAGGATTTTCTACTATGTAAAATATTATTGGATTGCATTTTATTGTGATGTGATACTGAGCTTTTAAGATCTTACTATAAATGAACATGGGAGGCAACATACAACATGGTGCCCAGTGGCCCTATTTCTTGATGTTCTGGCTAATTTTCTGTGATATCATCTTCTTGGGTGTATGCTGGAGTCACTGATTTGTTTTTAACCAACTGAACTCTGAGGCGTGATAGAAGCTCTTAGTTGAGAAAAGGGTACACAAGACTGCTTCTATCTAGGGTGATTTTGACATCTCTTGTTATCTTGCTCACTTGGCTCTGAGAAAACACAGCCACATACAACTGACTCTGGCTTCTAATCAAAAGCTTTGAGGAAACAGAAGGCCCTCAGTCCATAAGTCTGCAAGGGTAATAACCGACATGCCAACCTCGGAGACAAAATTTGAAGGAAAATTTGCCTGTTGAAAACTCAACTGGAAGATATCTTCAGTATGGTGTCGTACCAGACTTTTTGTTTAGAAGAACTTAGATGTAGATCCACATGGGCTATGGGATAATAAATGTACTTTGCCTATAGCACTAAGTTTGGGATGGTTGTTACAAGGCAGTAAGAAGCTAATGCACAATACAGCAGTTGTAAATGAAAAGACTGGCAGAAGTTTCCATTGCTTGACCACTTTAACTGTCAGGAAAGTGACAGGATTCCAGATATGTTTCTTGCTGGTTTTACTCTTAAAAGAAGTTTTCTATTTAAAATGTCTGCATAGGAGAATGTTTGGGAAGACAGCTGCATGTGAAAAATCAAGAATTCAGTGGACAAAACGTGGATAGATTTAAAAACACGGGGCTGTAAGTACATCTACAATTGAAGGAGTGAATGGCCCTAAAACACACTGGTGTCTCAGTGCTGGAAAAATTACAGAGAATACAATCAGAGGGCTATGAGAAAAGAGCATTTCCTGGATATCACTTGAGTAAATCAAGTCAACATCAGAAAAGGAAGTCAATGAAAGCATCCACAGAAACCACAGAAACTTGAACATGGTATACAAAATGTGAAGAAGAATCTTGCTCAAGCTTTCAAAGAGAAATAGTGTCTATGTTCCCTCTCTATGATTAAGTCATTTCTAACCTGCAAAGCACTTGAGTAAATGCATAAAAACAATTGTACTCTTTGAAGACAAAGACTTCCATTTGAAACAGCTTTATGTACAGAGTCCTGTGAATTAACATACTAAATTAAGACCTGAGCTTCCACAACAGCCATCACATTGTTGATAGACCTATACTTTAACTCTACCTTGAGAGATAGTCATTCACCTTATAATTAGCTTGAAGTTGGTGAGTCCCACCAAAATTTAAATTCCCTATTGATGCAGACTACTCATTATAAAAAAAATATTTTCTAGGTCTTTCTATTCCATGACTCATTTCTGTGAAGTAGGCAGATGATCAAGGGAACAACATGTTTTGTGAGGCCATAGCTGTGTTATTGCTACTGGCCATCCTGTTGAATCAATAACCGTAGCCCTATAATCTCTCCGTTGTTTTCCTATGTCCCCCTCACTACTCCCTTCCTTCCATGAGGTTACTATCCTCTAAATATTTAGTCAATAGAGATAAAGGTGGAAATCTTTCCAAGAGAACTGTAAGTTATTTTTTCCCAAAAGCTTAAATAAAAATGAGCAATTCATTAACTACCAGCTGTAATGTAATCTCTCAAGTTTATGGGTATTAGACAGCACATTAAGGCACAGATGTTAAAAATCTGAAGTAGGAAACACAAGTAAAATAATTGCATAATGAGTGCTAGGTCTAAGATTTGTAGGTCACACTTTTTAAGCAGTAATACAACATACAAATAGGAAAGTCAAGGTTCGTTGAGAAAGAGAAATAAAAATAAATTATAAATATTATAAAGCTGACAAATGCCATATGCATTATAAACCTTGGGAGAATTATATGGCATTTTATTACCTGTCTAATGTACCCTTTGTTCTAGAATCATTTCTGTTACTTTGATAAAAAAATCTCCTGACAAAAATCAGCACGGGGAGAAGGGTGTTAAGTTCCCAGTTCTAAGGTATAGTCCATCATTGTGGAAAAATCAAGACAGAAATTAGTCAGATCACACCCATAGTCAAGGGAAAAGAGAGGCAAAAAGTATATCCTTGTTTGCTTATTTTTCTCTCCACCATCTTTCTCCTCTCTTATCCTGTTTAGGACTAACTTCCTAATGAATGGTGTCACCTACAAATAAGCTGTGTCTTCTTACATCAATTAGCAATAAGACACCTGACATCCATGCCCATATTCCATCTGAAGCTACCTAATTCCTCATTAAGACTTTTTAAGAAGTGACTCTAGGTTTTGTCAAATTGACAGTAGCTTTATCTTAACAAGGCTTGGTGTAGTAGTACAGGGCTGCAATCCCAGCACTCTGGAGGCAGAAGTAGGTCGATCTCTGTGAGTTCAAACCCAGCCTGACCTACATAGTAAGTTTCAGGACTGTCAGGGCTACCAGAAGACCTGATCTCAAAACAAAACCAAACAAAACAAAACCTAATTGCATAGCCTTGTTATATGATTGCTAGTTTTGTTTTTGGTTTTTGTTTTTGGTTGCTTCCTCATGGAAATAATTTTGTAACATAATTGTCTAGAGATAATAGAGAGAGAGTTTAATCTTCCCTCTATTGTCTGCCACCCAAATTATTTGTGTGTGTGTGCCCATAGAAGAATGTCTTTTTGCCTCAATTATTGTTGACAACCAAACATTTTCCAAGTTTCTAATCAAATCTGGCGAAACATTTCTAAGTTTCTTACACATATAAACTTCAAATTTCTCACAGAATCTTGTGTTTTTCTTATTGTATAACAAACAATAAATTTAAATTGAATATTTTTCTTAAGAAATGTCTATTACTGGGTGGGGTGAGCACCCTCATAGAGGCAGAGGGGAGAAGGCATGGGATAGGGGGTTTGCAGAGGGGAAACCGGGAAGGGGAGTAACTTTTGAAATATAAACAAATAAAATAGCCAATAAAAAATATTTTAAAGAAGAAACATCTGTTACAGTAAATTACTATTTTAGTGAAGTATGAACCTTCCTTATGCAATCTATTTACCATGCTAGAATAATTTATTTTGAGATGATTTATGGTACTTATTGTTTTTCCTTCATATTATATTCATTTTAATTTGCTTTTTTATCTCACACTGTTACAAATAACGTGAAAATGAAAAGAATTAGTAATATGCACATTCACAAAGATAGAAGTTTGGAATTTTTGACTTTGTTGAAGCATTCCAAAATGACTTTTGAAACTACCTTTACAGTACATGACATTGATGTAACTTCTCCTAAGACAGACTTCAAAAAGCCCCATAGTTTCCACCAGCAGTTGACACAGGACACTGGTACCTTGAGTAAGTTATGTCTTAATATGTCAGGTTGTGTCCTTTGGTGGAAGATATACACAACACACAACCACAAGAACTCTCATAGAGGGAAGCCAAGAAGTTCCTGTTTCATGGAAAATCGAACTCTATTTAAATGAATACAAAACTCAGGAAAAGTTAAATTATAAATTTCAGACTCCACAGTCTTGAGATGAAGAAGAAAAAAAAGAGAGAAATCTTTCCGTTAGAATGTCTTTTTAAAATTCATGACAATTCGAGTAAGCTGATGCATTAGTCACTGGTAAAGGATTATTTATGTGGTTATAGAAGCATCTCAGAAGCATTTGGCCTCAAATTCTTTCCAACTTTGCATTATTTGTGGTTTAAGACAAATATATAATTCACTCATCTGCTGATTCGTCTCTTCGGTTTTTCTCTTTCTCTATCAAACCCTGTGTGAGCCCCTTATACTGGCAGAAGGAGACAGAAGATACATGCTGCTCCTTTAGGGTCACACTATAATCACAGTGGCAAGCAAGTCAACATAGAACAAAAAGCATATTGGAATAAGTGCTATGAAAGAAGTCAGCATAGTTCCATAAACCCAGGGAGGACCAGTTAGAGATTCCTCACTTGAAAGAGATAAACAGAGAGTAATATGCCTGAGCCACATGCTGGAAGACAAAAAGAGTAAATGTAATCAGAGCAAAACAGAAGAGAATTTAAAAAAAGAATGAAGGTGTACATAGCACCTGTTCCATAGTTAACTTTGTAAGTAAGTTTCCTGTGCTACTTCATGACAGAATCAGGATTAAAAATAAGACAGGATGATGGGAAAATAATCATAACAGAATAATAATATATATAATTACATACCTTTATAATATATAGAATAGTAAATAGCATGTCATTTCCTATACAAAACAGTCCACAGTTTATTTTAATTTATTTTTTCCTTTTTTTCTAGAATCCTTTACCAAAACACCTTCATTTCACTTGACTGTCTCTTCTGTACAAATTTAAAATGCTATTTCAATGCCTAACAATATTTATTTTTCTTAAGAATACATTATCACATTGGAAGTAAATCATGATAATCCTGCAAAAACTATAGTAACAAATGCTGTGGTTTTCTTATGAATAAGAAATAAAATGCATGGGGAAAAAAAAAAACATTTGTGCCAGATTTTAACAGGAAGAGCATGTCTAGGTTCCCAAGAGTCTTTGTTACGAGTTCAAATTTATTGATATGGACATCTCTTGCCTTCAAAATACCCCAACCCTCAACAGCTGAAATAACCATGTGATTCTGGACACGTAGTTTTGAAGCTTGTGGATAGTCTTAGGTGGTCCCTCATTTACTGCCATCTGGTGACAGATGTAACAAGATCCTTTGAGGAGATGACTGAAGACTCAGCCTCAGCCAGCTCTTCACTGCCTCTCTCTCTCTCTCCCTCTCTCTCTCTCTCTCTCTCTCTCTCTCTCTCTCTCTCTGTGTGTGTATATGTGTGTCTGTCTGTCTGCCTCCTGATCTATTATGATGTAAACTGAGATATTCTACCTAATATCCCATGCCATGGTTGACTGAACCCTCTGAAACCATGAGCAAAAATAAATCTTTCCACTTTAAGTTTTTCCTGACTAGGATGTTGACAAAGGCAAAAGGAGCTGAGACAGGTTTTCCAGTATATGCTAATTTGGACTGTCTTCTAACACAATGTTATTAGGACAGTGGGACCATAAAGTACCTGCTCAGGATTCTAGTCCTATCATTCTAGAAATTCAAGTCTCTCCTACTTGTGTTTATTTTCCTAACCTGGAGTGATAGACTCACATAATACCACTTCTACCATCTACTGTTAGTGATGAAAAGAATACTCTTACAGTAGGACTTGGACTCCACCTGCCAATGGAACAGTATTCAAGTAACTCTGAGAGAGTGAGAGAGCATAGTGAATGGATGGTGATACTGTGGCCATTTTTGAAAAAATGGCTGCCTCGCTCACTTTTCTATTGAATTTCAAGAACTAATGAATGAGAACTGTTTGGTTTTTCATTATTTAATAATATGGCCATTATGTAAGAAGCAAATCCATTCACTTCAAAACCAAACATTTAGTATACACATATGCACTAGACAGGGAGAAGAAGCCCTAGGGCCTCAACTGTCTTCACCTCCTCAGTGCTGGGATTAGAAACACATACCACTTCCTTGAGTTTCTATTGCATGAATTCTGAGGATTATACTCACATTATTGTGCACTGTAGAAAGCACTTCCCTGTACTATGTCACTAGCCCATGCCTGATTTTTTAGTCAACACTATTTATGAATGAGCCTTTCCTGAAAACCTTGTCCTAAATTCATCACTGGGAGGCCAAGTGCTCTTTTACCAAAGGTTTGTAAAAACAAAGGATACAGGCAGATGCAATGCTCCCTGTCAGAAGCCATCTCAAGTCCCTCTATGGGTTCCTGTATTTATGGTTTCTTGATTCTATACCAACATCCAGAGCTTTAAAGAGGAACAGTAAGAGACAGGATCCAGCCTGGGAGAGTACTAATTAGGCAAGCAGTGAGTTAAAATTGTTCAGGAAAGGAAGGAAATGGACAAGCATTAATAATCTGGATAGAGTTGTGGACATATAGAAGGTATAATAATCAACCCACACTATCCTCTAAAAAACTTGACCTTTTACCTCATGTTTAGAATGTCAGGCTTAACCACTTTCCATTCCCCTTTCAGAGTTCTCTTTTCTGGTTAATAATCAGAAATATAGTTTCAAGGATAAACAGAAGCTGATAGTCCAATGATATTTTAATCTAATTCTCTGAAATCATAAGGTTCTAGCCAGCCAGTTACTTAAGATATACACTGGAGATAGGTAGACCTTTGTGGGTTTGAGGCTAGCTGTCTACATAGTGAATTCTAGGTCAAGGCTACATAGAGAGAACTTGTAGATAAATAGATAGATAGATAGATAGATAGATAGATAGATAGATAGATGTTGAGATATCAAAGGAAATCCAGACCTGTTCTCTTCTGCAAGAGTTTTGATTGGTATACATTTTATTTTCATGAGGAAATAAATATACTTATTATATGATTTCTTATGATATGATGCAAATTTATAAAGTATGTCACAAACTGGTAAAGGAGCATCATATGAATCTGTCTTTTTTCCTTTATCATAGAAAAAGCTTTTAAATTATGTATTATCTGCCTTTAAAATTCATCTTACTTATTCTATTCTAGAAAAGTCCTTTTCTGTAGTTTAAATGTGTTCACTAAAAAGTTCCTGTGGTAGAAACTGGGATCTTTCAATACACAGCTGAATGACATTTGGAGGCAGGGACTTTTCATGTGTGACCAAGATTAGATAAGGTAGGATCTCCATGATGTCATTACTGACTTTATAAGGTGAGGAAGCGTGTTTTAAGCTAGCATGTTGGCTCACTCTAACTGTGTAATACCCTTTGCCTTCTTAGAATACTTCTAGAAGCCCCTTATTAGATAGCAAGCAGATGCTGGCTCAATGCCTTGACCTTCCCATCTCCAAACCAGGAGCTAAATAAACCTTGACTTTCCAATTACTCAGGCCATTGTTCTCACTTATGGGAATGGACTCACATATACTTTTATAAACCTTGAGGCATTGCTGCTTTTTATGGTGTGTCACAGAAATTAAGGAGAATTCATGACCAACAAGAAAGCTTTCTGCTGTCTAAATGATAATCTAGAAGAGAGAAGGAATTGAAAGGAAGCAAACTATTCCTAAACAGCAATAGCAAATATTGTCTGTTAGCACATTTCTCTTAACTTGTTTTCCTGAAATGGTGGAGAGGAATTTTATTCAAGCCACATGGCTATATTGGCTAGACACATTCTTAGCACATACTTTTAATCCCTCTGTCTGGAATATACACACCCTTAAGCACACACCTTTAATTCTAAACAGTGAAAGTAAAGTTAGTTCATAGAAGGAAGCACCTATGTTTGAAAGTGATGTCTAATTGAGAGGCAGATAAAGTGATGAATCAGAGAAAGATTTGACAGAATAAGATATGCCCAACTCTCACAAAGACAGAGAGAAAGGGAAGGCTTCTTAAGAGAGAGCAGCACAGAGAAAGAAGAGAGAGGGCAGTTTCACCACAAGAGTTGTACAAAGACAGGTTGCAGAAAGAGATTAAGACTACACACAGGTAAAGACAGAACAACCCAGAGACTGAGAAAGAGCCAGAATATTTTATCATATTACCAAAAGTAATATCTTCAAAGGTAGTATGAGACCAAGCAGAGCAATTCAGTCAGAAACTGAAAGAAGCCAGTTTAAATCAGTCAGCCTGAAGAGAAGTTTTGAGCCATAATAGCTGAGTTGACCATCTAGGCAGAGTTCAGAAAGAGATAGAAAGAGTGACCTTATTCAGCAGTAGGTCTCAGATGTTGAAAACATTCCAAGCCTAGATAAGATTGTATGGAGACTAGAAGCATCCAGGACTTGGCCTAGGCTAACAAACGGAGGCAGTAAACCTCCAAGATGACAATTATACCATGCAAATAAAAGATACTTTGATAAAATGGCATTAAAAGGAGGTGGGTACTTGTGGTCAAGAAGTAAGACAGACGAGCAGCAGGTTGCGATAGGAAATAGTCCTCATGAAGAAAGTTGTCTTGGTCTGGGAAGCCAGAAATGTTAAGGGTGAATTGAATTCATCTGATTTGCTCAAGTTGGGTAAAGGGTGGAAGCTGCTGTTGGGATGCTATTCATAAAAGCTTTCCCAATGGGGAAATCAGATGGACATTTCTCATTAGGACCCTTGATAGAGCAGGTGAGCTCCCCCTGTACTAGCCTAAGGACAAACTATCAATGATTGCCTTCCCGAGGAAATCTCAAGCTTCACACATACAATGAGATCTTGGTCTTTCACAAGCATGAAGTCTAGAGTGTGATTCCCAAAACTCATGAGAAAGTTCCAGGCATGACAGACTGCACTAGTAATACCAACACCATAAAAGCAAGACAGGAGGATCCCTGGGGCTTCCCAGCCAGCCAGCCTAGGTAGAAAAAGAAAGGAAGTAAAAAGAAACTAGTTAGACAGCTCCTACACATGTAAAGACACACACACATGACATGCACACAAATAAAAATAATATAGGTAACATAATTAATTTTTAAAATAGGGCATGAGTTTTCAAGAGATCAGGAGGAAAACTTGAGCGAAAGACCAGAAAGGAAGAAATGAAATGATGTACTAAAATCTCAAGGAACAGAAGACAACTTTTAAAAATGAAAGTAACTAGGGATGGACAAGCACACACGGCTCAGATGAACACGGAGCAGGGTAAGCACTCCATCCAGCTGAGCTTGACTGTTTTAGACTGGCTTTTAAAAAATAAGTAGGGACAAGAGTTTTGATTTATTTTTATTTTCACTACTTGTTAGCAGCCACATATAAAGCAACTCAGCAAATGCCATGTAGAATAAATTTTCCATTCTGTACACCAGGCCTAAAAAGCAAGCATGCTATTATCTTCTACTATAAATAATAATTTTTGAGTCTAACCCTACGTGGTGACATACTATACACAGTGGTATAAAAGTATAAAAATTTAGGGCCTGGAGAGATGGTTCAGTGTCTAAGAGTAGGTATGACTCTTGCCAAGGACATGAGTTTTCTTCCCAGAACCCATATTAGGTTGCTCACAACCAACTGTAACTTTAGTTCCCGATGAATCTGTGAATTTGTCACTCCTGGCCTCCTTGGAGACTGAAAACATGTGCTCATTCACACAAACACACACACACATATACACACAGACACACACACACACACACACACATTTATGCGATCCTTTGAAAACCTTCGAAATTCAGCAAACCCTCTCTGTGATAATTTCTTTCTCTTTGCTACTGAATGTTCGTAGTATTTATTTTTAAAGCTCAGTCTAGTGTGCAGGCTATTTATCTCTTTGTTTACTTGGCCTCACAACAAAACAATGGGACTTTAAACTATTACATGTAGACAGAGTGAGGACATGAGCTCTTATTTTGGAATGATCCAGACCATCTGACACTGATTCAAGCTCTGTCACTAACAGTGAGACATGGTGCAACTTATTAGCTCTCTTTAACTTGAGTATTCCATTCATAAGCTAGACGTGATAAAAGCTTCCTTTCTGAACTGTCTTAAGATTTAAAGAAACCCATACATCCCCAAAATACTTTCTAAAAGACAAGGCACCAGGCAAGTGTTCTCTGCCTAATGTAACTCAAATAGCCCTTATGATCAAGGTGAGGCCAGTGACACCAGATCACTATGAGTAACAGACACTGAAAAGAATCATACTTAACTGTGGCATGGGATAAAGGGAAGTCATACAATTTAATTAGACTGTGTTTACAGAATTCTTCTCATGAGCTATTTTGAAGAGAGGATAAAAACTTAAATGTTGAAACAGACCAAGAAGGTTTCGCTCTGATACTTAAATGCTGAGAGCAAGAAGAGGAGAAGAGCATGTGTGCAACCTAAGTGCATGGCCCTTGTCAGGGAGGCTGCAGGGAGCCCTGGAGGAGGAGGGAGAATGAGGAGTACCATGAAGGATTAATATGTGTAGTTTTCACATAAGGGGAATTTGGAATCAATCTGGCTTAATTTCTGATATTTTAATAAGGCAAATAAATCTGAATGTGAGTACAAATTCTTTAGTTTGGGGATTGAAGGGATTGGTAGACTATTTGCTTAGCATACAGAAAGCCCTAGATCTGCTCTCAGCAAGCACCAGCAAGTACAAACCTGGAGTAGTCATGGTGTGTTCTAATACCAGCATGCGGTGGGTAGAGACAGACAAATCAGAAGTTCACAGTTATCCTCAACTACAATGGGAGTTCAAGGCTAGTCTGGACTATATGAGATCCTGTTTCAGAGATAGAGAGAGACAGAGAGAGAGAGAGACAGACAGAGACAGAGACAGAGAGACCGAGACATGGAAAGAGAGACAGAGAGAAATGGTCACAGAAACAGAGAGACAGAGAGGAAGAAGAGAAGGAAGGAAGAAAAGACGTAGGGAAGGAAGAAGAAAATAGGATAGGTGGACTACTAACAACAGCAAGACCAGCATCAGTTTTAAACATGAACTCATATTTATGCTTAAATAATTTCTGATCTAATATTGAAGCCTGTAAGTCAAGTGTGGACTCAGGTCTGCTCACGGGTTTGAAGCCTCCTAAAGTGAGAGAGAAACCGTGAGCTGAATATGCAAAGGTTGGAGCTGCCATGTTCACTAAAATAATGTTGGTCATGTGGAATGTGGGTGTTCCGATGTTATCAGAGACAGAAGTCATAGGAAAACAGAAAGTCCAAGACAAGGCCTGGCCATGATGGGAAATGACCTCTGATCCCATCTTTCCTTCTATCAAAATGATGTTTTCTTCCCCCACCCCCACCCCAAGAACCTGCTAAACCCTTTTCAAGTCATCAATGCATCAAGATGAAACTCATACCTGTCACTGTGCCCAGAATCCACAATAACAAACTGTGTTTGGAGAACAGGTTGGTACAGAGAAACGTATGTTGACAGTCATGGCTCATCTAAGATCAGCTGAACCACTGTGACCCCAGACTCTCCCAAAGAAATTAATGTGCAGCTTAGTTCCTCTATTTTTATAGCAATGTATTCAAGATGCTTCTGATAACCAAAGGAACCTTGTGCACAAAACCAAATAACACTATAAAATAAAATAAAATTCCACTGACAAAAAGATTATGTTTGATTATGAAAAGAAAATACTCGTTTACTTTCAGACTGACAATTTTAATCTTTTTTCTTCTTTTTTTAATCTTTTATTTATTTTTATTATTTTTTTAAAGCTGATGCTAGAGATAGAAGCCCAATTCTGGAATCTTTCACACCTAAGGGAGAACCCTGTCTATACTGAGATCTTAGAAATAACACCAAATAAAATGATGAAAGTTGAGCTTGTCAATCTGTGTAGACCCTATACATGGGGCTGGTTTATGTGAGGAAAAGAAAGAGCCATGTTAACAATGTTAATATGATAAAGAATTTTTTGGCATGTTCTTTCTATTGTAATTACATATTTGCAGGTTTGAAGCCATTCAAACCAACTCCTGCAGTCTAAAGCACTGGAAATACAGTGATTTTCTTTTGTTACACATTTTCAGCAGTACAAGCTGTGGCTGCAGATGTGAAGAGACAATGTAGAGGCTTGCAGAAGACAGCAAACAGTATCTGAGCTGGCAAATAGATATTCATGATGCAAAGACACAAGCATGAGTGTAGAAGAAACACATGGAGATGTCTACACCTACATTTTCCTACACACCCTCCACATATTCTGCAACTACTATTTTACTGGGCTTATGGACAACATAGGATACCCCAAAACATATCTTAAAACTATTGGACTTAAGTCAGGCTAACTATGCAACAGGTTAAGTGCCCAGAATATCCGGATCTTTGCCTTGTTGTGAAAATGAATCACCTTAATGTCATCACATGTGTTTCAGAAGAGACCACTATATATGCCAGGCACAATGATAAACAGAGGGTCTTCCTGCCCACCCATTGTCATCCTCAACCATGCCCACAGGTACCTTTCCCCTCTGTCTGCATTACAAGCCTTCTTCCCTAATTCCTTGATATTCAACTTTGGTTTGAAGAACAAGACTGTTACTGCCTGAGCCATTGGTAGAGAACCATGTGCAGATTTCATAGTTGACGGATAAAGGAATTGTGCCGCCCAAAATCAGAATGGAAGTAATATGGGGAGCTTTGGAGGGTATGTGGGGGTTAGTTCCTGCCTGGAAAACCTTAACCTTGGGAGGGTCACATCAGCCCTAACAGGACCCTGGGATCTGGGACTCAACTTTACTGGGAAATCCTCCTGAAAGAGAAGAATATCTGGGGTTTCCTTAGACCTTCCCCGCCAGCTACGGAGTAACTAGAAAAGTGGAAAACAAAGAACAGAAATGAGTGACAGGCAGCACGGATTCCACAGCAAAGCCCTTTGGGGATGTGATAAGGATCTGGTAATAATGGCTTCTCACTGAGTCATCCCAAGTATTTCACAGTTTTTCTGGTTCAGCCAGTGAGGGTTGAGGAAAAGAACACCCCCTCAGTAAATGAGGCCCTTTGGAATGAGTCCTGGGGTTTGTGATAAGCATAGTGGGGATGTGTCCTCCCTCCTCATGAGGGTCATTACATATATCAGCCAGTACGGGCATGAGTCATTTTCTACCCAAATTATGTGTCTCAAAAGAAAAAACTCTCGGCATTCACTCTGATTCCTAACCTGTTGCTAGCATCTGTCATTCAAAGTGAGCTAAGGTCGTTTACATTCTTAATCACAGTACTCCATATCTTACTGTTCAAATTCTATCTTGGTTCATCTGAGGCACATATGGAGTTCCCTGTGATGTCAGTAATAAGTGACCTATTTATCCCTACCCCTGAGGTTGCTGATCTGAAAGTAGACATTTTAAGAATAGAGCATCAGAAAATCATTACTTTCTTTTATGCATACTTAGTAACAAGGGGAAAAAAAACAAAACAAGGTGGAAAGGCAGAGGGTGGCATCCTCAGAGATGCCTGGGTTGCTGTAACTACCTCACTGGGAAAGTAAGAACTGCCTCCCTGAACATCAGATCAATGTTTCTATAATCAGAAATGTTCTCGGTGCTACTGCACAGCTTCTGTTAAAGACTCCATCAGTAAGTTACCAAGGGAGAACAGGTTCAGACTCTGAGTTAACAAAACATTATCTCATCCACCAAAGCTCCATTAACTCCTAAGGTCAAAAATCCTTTTTCTAAGTTTCTGGAAGTTTCTCTACTTTCAAAGCAATTACAAACGTGCCCTTTCTGTCTCTCTAAGAGCAGACAGCTCGAGGCAACTCTGTTCTAATCAATACAGGGAGAGAATCTTAGGACTTCTTTAGAATGTCTGCACAAAGAGGTACCATGTAATTTTAGAAAAACACCAGTTATAACTTACATGGAGATAAATGAGAAGGGGAAGCACTCAGGGTGCTGCAGGGGTGTGGGGAGGTGGGGAGAAAAATTCTAGAAGCTAAGAGAAAATGGAAGCATGGAAATAAGACAGTTTGTGGGCATGGGGAATTTTTGGATGGATTCAGCATGACTCTGTCAGTTTAGAGGCAGAGAGACAGATGTCACCGCCCACTGAGTTCAGGTATCATCTCTTCCTTGTCTTCATAGCTACAGCTCTGTCCAGATAGTAGTTGCAGATAAGGAGCTGATGTCATTGGGCTGAGGAAAACAAAGAGAGAGTAACAGGAATCCAGCTGTCGAATGCATGCTTACCTGAAGGCAGCCTGGGCGCCAGCTGTCTGAATGTCCTTATATAGAAAAGGTGGCCTGGTTCAGCTTCTCCTGTCCCTCCTAGGGAAAGTGTCTTGTTGGGTAGCTTCAAACCAAAGAAAAAAGCAGAATGACGAGTAGAGTGTAGACTGTCTCAAACATCTTGTCATGTGTCTCTTCTGAGTAGGTACCACACAGGTGAGAATGGACAGTAGTTTGGTGTAAAAGTTTCTTTGAACTATGTTTAATTCTAGAAAGGCATCTAATCTGACTACAGTGACCAGTCTGCTCAGAGATCTTCTAAAGATGAGCTAGCCCAGCAAGAGAGCTGCAAAGCTCTGTACTTTCTTTTAAAAGTCCCACAACACAAAACAAACAAAAGAAGACAAGAAGAAGCCTAGGATCCCAAGTCACTTCAATGTAAGAGAAAAATAAGTCTTTAAAGAGCTAAATTACCTAAAGAATTCAGAAGAGTTGCATTTAGATATTACTTCAATGGAGATAATCCAATTAGGCTGTATTAACATTAAAGGAAGGGGAGCCATGTGTAAGAAATCTTCCTTATAAAAGACATACTATTTAACATCTCTGTATAAATCTATTTGATCTCTGTATAAAGTTATCAACATCATTTTTTATTGATTGAGTGCTCACATCTCTCTTCTGTTTTTTGAACTAGGATCTCACTATGTAGCCCTAGCTGATTAGGAGCTCAGAGAGAATGTCCTGCCTCTGCTTCACTAGTGCTGGGATTAAAGGCATGCTTCACCAGGCCTGCCTGTCTCTGTTTGTTTGTCTTGTGTCATCGACCTCTTGAAAGCAAGGACTGAGATTTACAGCAGGTTCTGATGGACTTATCTTTAGAAGATCTTTGAGCTAGACCAAGCAGACTGATCCTTGTAGTCAGATTAAATTCCTTTGTGCAATTAAACATAATTCATAATTAAATAGAACTCAAAATTCTATGACACCTGTCTTCTTCATTCTCTCTTTCCTTTGAACCCTGCCTGTTCCTAAGCCTAGAACTTACTGGTCCACTTGGGCCAGTTGGCCAGAGAACCTCAAAGGTCCATCTACTTCCCACCTCAACATACCTGGAAATATAGTCACACTGGGGACCTGAATTCAGGTCCTTGTGCTTGCAGGGCAGGCATTTTACAAACGAGGGATGGTCCAGCCCCTCTGATACCATTTCTCAGTAGTAAGAGTCTCAAGAACATCTACATGACAACCTAATAAACCTGAGAGAGAGAAAAATGTCGGCTGTTTCCTTGTTCTTATTTTCTTTACTTACTAGAAAAGTACTGTACCTTTGAGAGTTACCCTTTCTCTTCCTTAAGTATAATTCCCTAAACATATTCTAGAAACTTCATGCCCTGCTTTCTATTGAAAAGCCATCGTAAGATTTTAATTCCCCCTTTCCTTATGACTTCAATTTTCCCCCTCCACTTCCCTGTTTTCATCCTTGTCTTCAAAAGAGAAAAAACTTTATCTTGAGGACAGGAAAGTTCATCGACTTCTCCATATTCTCATTACTGTGTTAACCCTCTCCCTGCCTAAAGATTTTTTTTCCTTAGTGAACATTAAGTCATTTTTCTACCTTGTTCCTGAATTAAATATTCCCTTTATGCAATAGTATAAGCCAATGGCTTCTGCTCCCAGCAGCTATCTCAACAGTTCTACCAAGTCCTGTCAGTGTCACCTCCTTCCCACACTCTGTTTCCAGCTCTGCAGTGAGACACTGTGCTTACCTTCATTTTACTGGTGGTTTCCACTTTGCTCTTTCCTGGCCTCCAAATGTTTGGAATTCCCCGACATTATGATAATCTCTGGTTTTCCCTATTAATCTTGTCTGCATATTAGAACCATATCTCCATTTTTAAGGAATTTTTATTAAGGAATAGGGTGGATATTTTTATAAGACGGTCAGTCTGTGAACAAAAGAAAACTTTTCTGAAACCATGCTTTATATCATCAATGCTGGCCTTCCTTTCAATCTTTCTAAACCATGAGCCAAAGTTGCATCTATTAGACAAAACACTATTAATGAATTCCAGTTATCATGAAAGGTACATTCTAGGTTTTATTTAGTATCAGGTTGATGTAATTTATCATCTATTATTTGTCAATGTCTTGAAATGTGAACAATGACTGAGCCTTATAATTTTATTAAAATAAAGTATCTCAGTATGTTTGGGGAGTTTGCCTCCCACATGAAAGGTTTCTTACTACACTGGCTATCAACCTCCTGTCTCAGAATCAACTACCTTCAGCTCCACAAAGCTGGAGACAGAATTCTATAAACTACATCTAGTAAAAACTTCCCCAGCAAGGGATACTAGTAAACTGGAAGGGAACAGTAGTTCCTCTTTGCTGCCTGGAGCTTCCTGTTGACTTCCTGTCTCTATGAACATCACAGTGGTAAGACTGACTCACTGCAGAATGGTAGTTCTATTGTTGGAGATTTGTATTACAGCACTTACGCCCTGTCCCCTGCATTCAGTGACTGGTCCATTTAAAGATATAAATCTCTGATGCCTTTGTCATGTCTGGGAATGTTGTTGACGAACCTGTCCGGTTTCTGAGTTCTTCATGATATCTGCTAAATCTTAGTCTTTCACGGCAGCTGCTTCATTGCTCATGGGTTTTTTGGTTTTGTTTGTTTGTTGTTTTAGTTTTTTATATATAAGCTAATACATATCCATAAACCTCTGTCTCCTTGTTGGTTTTCTGATTTTAACTGTCTGTGGTCCTTAAACTTTATGTGATGGGTGTTTCCAAGATTCATGTTCTCCTCTGTATCATGCAGCTTCGCAGAGTATACCTAGAGAACACAGCCATATATGCTAGACAAATATAACTCTAAATTTGTACATTGTCACTCAGACAGCAGTTCCCTTTTCAGGAGAAAGAGGATGAATGGAATCATTAAAAATCGAGAAAGAAAGCAGAAAGGAGAAGTAAGATCGTAGAAACCTCACACCATGAGTCATAGCGAAGTTTTGCAGAGCAAAATGTAGTTCCATGTCACTAAACATGAAGATTATGACAAAATAAATAAAAAATTAATTAATTAATTAAAGTCAAAAGAAAATCTAAATGTTTGATATTTAAGTTATCAGGGGAAAAAGACAAGCCGAAATAATTATTTAGACACTTCCCTGAGAAAGTAAAATGACCTGACAGGGAGAGAAGCTGTCTAGGGAAAAGCAGAATGACAGGGTATAAGGTTTGAGAAGTAGTTATGGGAAGAGATAGAATCAGGATCATTCTTGGTCTGTAAAAATAAATGCTAAGGTTTGACTGTTCAAAATAAATATGTTCGTCTAATTTCAATTAATTTATCAGAGCCATAATTATTAATGTAGCTGTATTTGGAGACAAATTTTTGTAATGAAGTCTAAATGAGGTCCTATGGGTCCAGATCTAGTAATTATTGTCTTGCAGAAAGAGACAAGAGAGGTCTTGGGGGGAGTTTCCCCCTCTTCCATGTTGAAGACACACTTAAGAATGCAGTCATTAATAAGCAAGGAAGAAAGCTCTCACCAGAAGTCAATGGGGAACTTTAAACTTGGATTTACAGCCTCCAAAACTGCGAGGAATGGATTGCTTTTGTTTAAGACACTCAAGCTGAGATATATTGCTATGGTAATCAAGCTAACTAGATAACTGGTTAATAGGCTATGTCACAGTTCTGTTTATATAGTTAAACAGTGTGTTTAAAGATTATTTCCTGTCTAGTTTTTATAGGTATTATCTTCAAATTTTTGATCTTCATGAGTCTTACCAAACTGATGGTACCTGATTTTGCTTACTAAATGTCTGGAATCTTAACATGACTTTAAAGCTTTAGGATAGCTGATTGTTTTGCAAATATTAGAAGGTCAAATTAACTAAGTGTACAATTCTGATAAAAAAGAGAAGGAACTAATAAAGACAGAACATATAGAAATTATCTTAATGCTTATCTTAGAAATATTGTGTGTTTTTAATAGTCACCAACACTTACTAATCACTGTGCATAACACACTGCTCTTACACACGCTTATTCTTATACTAGCCTGTGTGTAGAGGTAGTGTTGGAGAAAGGGAGCTGTCTTTCTTGATAGTTCTCTTCCATATATTTGAACATAGTCTCTCACTGAATATGGAGCAACCAATTTGGCTATAATGGCCAATCAGAGACCTCTAGGCAGCATCCCATCTCTATCTCCCAAGCACCAAGATTAGAGGATCTTTCTGCTGTACTTGCATTTTTACATGGCTTCTAGAGGATTGAACTCAGGTCCTTATGACTGAGTCATCTCCACAGCTGGCACTTGCCTTTTGACATAAGTATTACATTATCTTTAATGCCAAGATACATTAAAGTATTCATCCTTTGAAGCCTCTCCCACTCTTGGAAGTTCTTTGTAATTTTCCCTTAGTAGATCTAAGTTTGTTCTGCTCTCAGAGGAGAAGAGAAGAAAGGAGAGAGGAGAGGAAAAGGGGAGGGGAGGGAGAAGAGGGGAGGGGACAGGTGGCAAGCAGTGAAGGAAGGTATATTGATAGCATGGGGTATGGAGGAGTTAAGCAAATTTCTGAAGCTAAAACAATTTTAAAAGAATTTAGTGAGAGCTTACAGCTGAGGAGTATGATATTCCACAAGCATCTTAATTATCCTTCCAGACTCTGGGAGGCCTGCTAGCTTGTTCTGTTGTTGTTGTGTATCTTCTACCACACATTGATAAGTATTATGACTTATCTTTATACAAGGAAGATACTATGAACTTCAGATTGCAAAAATAAACTGTGGAAAGCACCCACAAAAGACTTGAAAATGTCCTTTTTTGTCTCCCTTCATGCCTTCACTGAGCAATCATAACAGTGGGCTACCAGCCTCCCCAGGGAGAGCCATCTAATCTAGATGATGTTTGGTTTAGGTGAATTGAAATGATAGTTTGGTTTCTTTAAACAACTATTTGATAAGTTTCCCCTTTTCTTTGTTCTTTGAAACACAGCAGCATTGTTGCCAATGCTTCAACACTATCAATGGTACTATGACGATGTAATATTAGTATTGCATGTATACCCATGTGTGTACTTGCATGTGCACATGTATGCCTGTAAGGGGGGAAGATGAACCTTAAACATCATTCTTCAGTTGCTATCTACCTTCTGATTTTGAGCCAGAGTCTCCCCTTGACCCATGTCACTAAGCTAATAGGCCAGTGAGCCCCAGGAACCTGCCTGCCCCCACCTCACTTGCATGAGATTATAATTATGTGCTACCACATTAAGTTCCTTCACATGGTTCTACAGCTTCAAATCAGGTTCGCATTCTTGAATATCAGGCATTTTACCAACTGAACTATCTATCCCATGAGCTCCTAATTTTTAGTCAATATAAGTCAGAAAGAAACATATATATTCCTTTGTAAATGTCATGTGTACAGCTATTTTTATTCTTCATTGAGGTGCCCCAAACCTTCACAATTTTCTATATCCTAGTAAATGAGCAGAACACATGGAGGATTATAATTTTGTTTTGGAAGTTCAGCATAGAAGAATTCAAACACTATCTCTGCCACATATTCCAATGCATTATTGCTCTACAAGTACCTAAAACAATTATCTCTGAACATCCTATCTGTCTACCTGTGTCAAAGACACATAGCTAGATAGAGATTCATACCCCTGAAATTTGCCTTCTCATAAGCTTCTACCCCCAGTGTCAGGAATAATATACCCATTACTTATTGAGCATGTAGAATGCACCAGGTAGTAGCCTATGGACTTCATGTTTACCTGTTCTTTTGCTTCTTACCATGTGAGGGTGGCATTATTTTCACCCACTTTATTGGTGTGTGCTCATATGAGTTCCTAATGTTAGTTGAAAGTCTCTTCCATGGCAACCAAGCCATGATTAGAAAACTGTCTGGCTCCCTTTCCAAAAGGAATAGATTTTGTTACAACTTCCTTCTAATTCTAGAGAAGAATAAAAACACTTATGATTTATTATGAGGTCAATGCTAGTTGAGAGGAGATAGTCAACATTAAAATAAAAATGAAAATGATAGTTTCCATAAAGCTATTAGAAACCACAACTCATTTCATTCCTGAAATATTGTATAATTCTCTAGACAATGAGATCATAAACAAGAAAATCCCACAGGCAAAATCCCCCCAGAAAGTCCTAAATATTTTAGAACTTTCAGATGTATTTCTCTTTATAATTATGATCTCAGACAAGACTCAGTTGCCAATAAAAGATTTTCATGTAAGAAATATTGCTATAACAGCAAGTATTAAAGTGCTAACAGTGTGCTAAGGAAGTCAGAAACTTGCGTGCCTTTTTATACATCAACATAACAGAAGAAAATGACAGCATATTTTCTTGGAGAACTCTGAAGTATTAATTACATTGTCAAAAATGAAAATTACATCATACAGGCAGCCAGCCTCTCAACTCATTCATCCATCAAACATTGACTTGCTAATTTGAATATTAACCTGTTTGGATAATCAATTTTAATTTGGTTACGTATTTTTTTTTTTTTTTTTTTTATGAATGAATCATACTAATCCAAAGGCACAGGGGACTCAAAACAACTGAATAACATTTAGTAACTGACCATGCAGTTTTATCTCTGCCCTGATTTGTCTTTTGGGCTACATTCAATCATGAAAAGGGTCTTAGCAATTGAGGACAACCTGGTTTCTTCATCTTACAAGAAAGCCAAGTTCAGTAAGAGAGTATCATTTGGATCTTATACTAGCTCTCAAGACCTCTGAATATGCCAAAGACAGAGTGATCTGGGGACCTGCTGTTACAGGCATTAGTTTTAACGGGTTTGAATTTTTTCAGATTTTTAACAGGTTTGAATCTGCGATTTGTGGTAGCATTGACCCTCTCCATTCAAAGCGAGGTTGGTGAACCAACAACTTTGGCATGTTCTAAGAGACTGCCACCAGCCATGCAGAAACTTCATCTGCACCCAGACATGCTGAGCCAAAAGCTGCCTTGAAGCAAGATCCCTGGATAATGACTCTACAGAATAAAAGTTGAGAATCATCAGGTTAGATTATATTGTGAGGATAGAAGCCTGGCACCTTCTCTCTCTCTCTCTCTCTCTCTCTTTCTCTCTCTCTCTCTCTCTCTCTCTCTCTCTCTCTCTCTCTCTCTCTCTCTCTCCTCATCCCTCCATTCCCCCTCCCTTCTCTGTCTAAGAACAACCTAACAGAAAGCTTCAACTTAGCTGTTGTTATTATGCTGTTTGTTAGTCAAATGATACCAGTAATTTCCCAAGCAATGTGGAGAGTGGCCGGCATTTGTCTTATTTCATAGAACAGGAAAGTGAAACTCAGAGGATTTTCAACAAAGTCAGGAGCCATCTACTAAATGGCAGAGCTGAGATCCCCCTCCTTTCCTACCTGCTCCAAACTCAGATTCTTGCACAAAGTAATCATGAATTTGACCATCAGCTTTACTCTGTTATTGGATCCTCATCCTAAAACAGACACTTTTGCATGCAAATGTGTATGCTAAGTGTGCATACCAGTCCCTTTCAGTGCTTAGCTTAGGAGGGAGGCCAGTTTAAATAAGTTCTTAAAGGAAGGAAGAAATACCCAGAAGGAAAGTGAAGGCAGGGACTGCTTCTGTAACCACAAGTTAGATGGGTCACAAAGCACAATGTGAAGAACTGGCTTCACTCTGCTGAGAAAGAAAAAAAATGGCTGTATGCCCCTTTCTTCTCTAAGAAAAAGCACTGTTAAACTATTGACATTTCCTCTAGCTCATACAGTGCCTATCTTCATTCTCTGGGTGAGCTAACCCTCACTTGTAAAAGCCAAATATTATCAGTTCAATTAAACAAAGCTCTTCTACCCAACAGGCATTGAGAGTGAGTGAAGGGTAAAGTTCTCTTTTATAAATGCCTCTGAAATAAGTCAGTGGTAATGATAAGCAATTTTATAGAGGTAAATTTTTCTCAAACCTTCTAGAATAACCTTCTTCTTTTGTTGTAAACTGGCAAACAAGGAATTCAGAAAGACTTCTTGAAGTCTATTTCACAGCTGTGCCTCTGAGGTGGCAAAATACAAGGTTGAAAAACTGGCAGAAATTACTTAAAATGCAAAAATCACAATGGGAGCTCTTGAGGTGGGCTGTTACAAATGACTTTGGAGACTTTGGGAGGCTAAGTCCTGCAAATGCACTGAGAAGCAGCCATTCATCTGAAGAAGGTAATCCTCTCCTCGACACTGCTCATGTATTGGAGCACCCTCTTATTAAATTACAGTGTTTTATAACCAGTGAATAAAATTGGTATCATGTTTACTATGCAAAATCCCTGCTATTTTTCAAATGGATGCATATAAATGTATATATATTTTAATATAAGATTGAAATTTAATATTGAAAGCACCAAGCGATAAAAACCAACCCACCAAGTTTCAAACCCTGCTTAAATTATTTTATTTTTGAATTTTGTATCTAATAACATAGTACAATAATACTGAAACGAGATTAATGCTCTGATAGTATTTGTTTAGGAAACCCAGAGTGTTGCTATGGAGACAGTCATTCTGCATATCTATGGAAACAGAGCTGTTGTAAATAGTGATACAGAAAGGGGAACCTTGTAAACTTAGCCTTTCATTCTAAGAAAAAGAGAGAATGTGGGGCTGTCCCGCAAAGAAAAGTATATTTTTTTGTAAAAGAATGATTCTTCATTATTTTTTTTCTCATGATAGGACTTTTTACCTAAGGTTTCAAAGCTTGATTCTTTAGTAATCTGTCAGTTACTGTGGCTTTTTTTTAAAAAAACTTTATTTATTTATTTATTTATTTATTTATTTATTTATTTTATGTATATGAGTGCACTGTAGCTGTTCTCAGACACACCAGATGAAGGCATTGGATCTCATTACAGATGGTTGTGAGCCACCATGTGGTTGCTGGAAATTGAACTCAGGACCTCTGGAAGAGCGGTCAGTGCTCTTAACCACTGAGCCAGCTCTCCATGATCCAAACAAAGACTAGATATATTAATGTGATAATTTACTAGAAAATTTTTTTCACTTGACTTTAGTCTGATAACATTTCAGCAGCCAAATACTTTACTGACTACTAATAATGTGGAGAATGTTGCAGGGAGTATATGCTTAATTTAAATAAAATGTGTAAGTCTAGAGTAAAGGCTTTTGAAAATCTATATTGTGACACAGTTGTGACCTGGGTTACTAAAATAAATTTAGGGTAGGACAAATGGCCAAGTGGTTGAGGCAATGACCACCAAGACGGAAGCGAGGTCACGTTTATGCTATGAAGGAACGAAACCATTATTGGAATGCACGTGACCTTGTAGTGATTCAAGCCTTTGATTCCCTGAGCATGTCACATCTGACTGAAAGGTAATCATTATTTTTTATTTTCCTTCAACTTCTGATGTGGTCAAGACAGCTATCGCCAGGAAAATAGTGCCATGTGTTGTAGAGTGAATGAAGAAAGTTAATGAAGACCATAATACTCACAGAAACACACAAAATCCCCTCAGCTACAGTTTCCACCCAAACCCTTAGTGATAATAAACATAGGGTCTGCGCACTTATGAATGCACGAAGGCTCATCTTGTTTTGTCTTAAAAGGTAAAGTCAACACTGTGGGTTAAGGGAAGCAAAAGAAAGGAGGGGGCAGGGGTTGGATCGTGGCCTTGCCAACTCTACAAAGGTACGAGTCCCAGACCACCTGGCTGGGTTGGATCGTGGCCTTGCCAACTCTACGAAGGTAGAGTCCTAGACCACCTGGCCGAGTCCCAGCATCTCAGGCTCTCTTCTTCTTTCACTCTTTTCTCTTTAGCTGCCTTGTTAAGAGTCCGCAGAGATAGACCTAATAGTCATCTGGGAACTGACAGCTGTGTTGACTCCTATTTGCCAGTTTGTGAATGCTTCTAACATTGTGGCGAGCAATTATTTCAAATTAATAACTGTTGTGTATTTTAGATTTTATTTTAATCTAAGATTTTTGTTTCGTTCTGTTTGTCATTCGTAAAGCTTTCTTAACACAACCGTATGCTATTCATTTTGATAACTCAATTTAAAAGCTAAAGTAACTTTCAAAAGATGCTGTAGAAAGGAGGAAAGCTGGGAACTGGCTGAGGAGCAGCTGCCCACCCTGGATCCATCAGAGCTACTCCATTCTCTTTGAGGTGTTAGCCCCACTGACTAAAAAAATGACTAGGATGATACTAGACTGTGATTCCTTCCAGTTTACAGTTCTGTGGTCCTATGGTTAGTTTTCAATAACTATTGAATTTTAAAATAACCATTAAGCAACTAGAGACATAGCTCAGTAGTAGAGTACTTACTTAGCATGTAGGAAGCCCCAAGTTCAATCCCCACCAATGCATAAAATGCCTTAACACCAGAAATTCCAGAAGTCTCCTAGGGGAGTCAAAAAGGTCAGAAGTTCAAGTTCATTCTTTTGGCAAGGGGAGTTCGAGGCCAGCCTGAACTACATGAGACCTTACTTTACACCAAAATATACATTTAAAATAGGAAGCTAAGAAGTGGCTCAATGCATAGAACATTTCAACATTTTCAAGTATGAGGACCTGAGTGTGGCTTACCCCCAACTCATGTAAAGCCAGGTGTGGGTAGCTCATGTCTGTAATCACAGTTCTTCTATGGCAAAGTCGGAAGCAGAGAAGGGAGATTCCCTGAAAGACTGTTATATATAGCATCAAAGGTAAAAGAGTGTCTCTGTAGGGTCGAAGATGAGAGCTGGCATTCATGGTTGTCTTCCTACCTCTGCATAAGTACTCTCTCTCTCTCTCTTTCTCTCTCTCTCTCTCACACACACACTCACACACTCAGGCACAAGCCCACAAGTGTGCACATGCACAAATAGAGATAAAAAATATTTAATAACCATTAACATCATGCTTCTCCTCAGAACTTTAGCTTTCTACAATGCAGAGCCCATTAAGAGTCATTATATATGCAAAAATATGTCGGATTTACTGAATATCTGTCATGTGCCAAGAGCTCTCATTAACTGGGACAAAAGCAGCATGCAACTCCCATACTCATAGAAAGTACACAGGAATTACCTGGATTCCGATGGGCTTCCTATGCAAGTGGCCAGGGAGGTCTCAGGCGCCCGTGTTCACTTGGCTAGCTCTCTGTGGTCAGTACCTTCAAATTCACAATTATATTATCAGAGAGAGTAGAGACAGGAGGATGGGAGATGCTGACAGGGAACCTAAAGCCCCAGGATTTCATCCTAGTTAGTTCCAGTTGGTGTACCCAAATACCCCAGGATAGGTGGTTTGAGCCCCAGGAATAGGTTAATAAGGTTCCGGAGTCTTGATGCCGAACATCAAGGTAACAACTGACTCGATTTCTCCTGAGGGTTCTCTGCCCTGCTCCTGTCTTGCCACCTTCTTCCTACTCTGTCCTCAGATGACAGAGTAGGAGATGAAAGGGGGGGCGGTGAGGAAGAGACAGACAGAGACAGACAGAGAGACAGAGACAGAGACGATTCTTTGTGGTCACTAATGGCGGTCACTAATGGCATGAATCGTTTTAGACCAGGACTTTGTCTTCTTTCAGCCTTAACTACTTCCTTACTCACAGGACTACACTAGAAAGCTGGAGACTAATACATGAGTTTGGAAGGATGACAATTAAATCTGCTAAAACATTAACCTATTTTGGTTTATATGGTTTACAAAAGCTAGACACAAGAAGAAACTGTTAAATTACAAGTAGCTAATGGGAGCTGATCTATCTATTCAGTATTGTATGCTTCATGACTCTCACAGGTAGGGAAAAAGCTTTCTGTATAGAATAACTGGATGCTCACACATAGTCTGTGTAAATACAGTTGATTGAAACCCATGGAAAGAAAAAGGGCATGCTTAAGAAAAAATATGACTAAACAAAACTTATAAAAACAGTAGTAGTCTTTAGGTGCCAGGGTATTGGACAATTTTTCTTTCTGGTCTTCAGCATCTTTCAGTATCCTTTCAAGAATACCTAACATCTTTTTTATTGAAAACAAGCTTTAATTCTCCTACTAAATTTATTATCATTTGTTCTCAAAATAACATAAATACAAAATCATATGGTTTTCAAATTAGTGCATAGGTTTCTTGTGGGTTTTTAAATTTTATTAATATTTGTGTAAATTTATACATTTAAATTGCACCAAATTATTAGAATTTGTAGCTGAAATGTCAGTACTAAAGGGTTTTTCTCTGAATATTATTTTCATTTATGTGTGTGATAGAGAGAGGGAGAATATGTGTGTGTGTGTGTGTGTCTGTATAAATGCATGTGCATGTGTGCATGTGGGTTCATGTCAGTACCAGAGAAGGATATCAGACACCTCAGAGATAAAGTTTCAGTCTTTTGTGAACTACTAAATTTGCACGTTGGGATCTGAACCCTGATCCTTGTGATGTCACGTAATCACTGAGTATCTCTCTAGCCTTTGACTATTAGTTCTTAAATGTACTTTGTATGTGCTCATATATACTTATGGTAATAAAAATATTTTGTACAAGTGAAGCTGAAAGTCTTTTCCATATGTTGGCAAAACATTCCTTTTGCAAATCAAATTTTACTTAGTATTACAATATACAGTGGAACTGGAGAGAAAAGTGTCTGGAAGAAGCTGAGCTATTGTGGTCCTTCCTACACCTTCTCTGAAAGCAACCTGAGAACTCTCTGCTTAACCCAAAGACTCATGCGTAAAAGCTCAAAGTCCTGGGAAGGGCACAGGCAAGGAATCGTGGCCAGCAGTCCACCACGAAAGTAACTGATCACTTTTAGAAAGCTGTCTCGTGGAGTCAATGGATTGCCTAGTCTCAAGTGAGCTCCCCCACCCAAAGGATAATTAATTCTGTTTGCTAGGGTTAACTTCCCTAGCAGCATTTTTAAACTATCAACCAAGAACCTCCAATATAGCACTGAGAACTAACCAAAATCATCCTCTTTAATTTAGAAATATCTTTGTAAGGGAAACCTTCATGATTGAGTGCATTCATTCATAATAAATGGAAGCTGTGTACTGGAACACATATGTGTCAAGACCAGAGCTCAAAGGTAACTTAGTAGAGTTGGTTCTTTCCTTCCAGCTTTACTTGGGTGCTGAGTGTTGAACTCAGATGACCAGGAATACATAATTATTTTTACGCACTGAGCCATCTTGCTGTTCCCACAGTGCCTTTCTATCATTTAATTTTTGTTTTTGTAGTTGAAGAAAGCAATTGTGCCACCACAGAGATGATGAATTTTATGTATCAAATTGGCTCGCCAGGGAGTTCAGATGTATCATCAAATGTTAGTATGAATGTTTCTATAAGACACCTTCAAATGAGATTTAGATATAAGTTGATTGACATTGAATACAATATACCATCCTTTTTTATACAATTCAGGTAGACCTATCTCAACCAATGGAAGAGCACAAAATGAAAGGATGAGCATCCCCAAGCAAGAAGAGATGCCCAGAGGCAGCCTCTGATCTTCTCTAGTGTTGCCTCTTCCTATCTTTGTATTTAAAGTACTACGTATTTCTCTGTCTTTAGTGTCCCCATGTTTCCTAGCAAAGACTTCAAAACCATCTGAGTAAAGGCTTTAAATGTATATATGTATTTGTGTATGTATGTATCTATGTGATCTATTCATCTATATCTCATCAATCTTTTTAACTAACATCTATCTACAGATTTATCATTCTATCTACGTACCTATTTCCATCATCTATCTGCCTATAATCTAGCTATCTGTCTATCTAGACATCTATCTACCTATAAATATCTATTTATCTATCATTCCATTTAATAAATCCACATTTCTTATAAACTGAAGAAAAAAATAGTATTTTATATCTTCAGAAAGTTCTCCATGAGTTTCTCATTTCACCAGTAGGAACAGAGACTTTTTCTCTTTGTCTTGGACTACCTTTTTAAAATTTTTATATGGCAAACATATATGCCTCAAAGGACATTCATAGTATGTTTCTCAAAGCAAAGGACAGATGCAATGTATTTAATGAATCCTATCACCCAAGTCCATCTTCTGAAATGCAATCCATTGCATGTGTAAATCAATGTCACTTGACCCTCTCTAAGTCACAGCTTGGGACAGAGAAGTAGGAGAACTGAAATTGCTGATACTCAGCCTGTTGCTACTTGAGTAATAGAATCCTTTCTGCCTTTGAGCTAAAGTAGTCATGCCATAGGTCGGCATCCATGTAACTATGTAAGTTGGCAAATGCAGTACAATATTGGATCTTTTCCAGTTAATTTCAGTTTCTAGAACTATTTGAGATGTTATATACTCAAGATCTAGTCACAAACAGTTCATGGTTGTTTGATAACCCAATTTTCCAAAGGTAAAGTCTTATTCATCCCCATTTATTGTAGGTTAAACTAAATGAATCTCCTCTCACAAGCAGAATGTGGCAGAAGGAATAGGCTGTGAGGTCTAAGACCTTTTTAAGATGTCCTAAAGACTTCTTCCCTCCTTCTTGTTCTTGATCACACCTGTTTGCCATAGGTAAGTCATACAGAAGACTCACCAATTCCATGCTATCCTCTAAAGGGTTGCAGAATTAACAGACACATTGGTTGTAATGAATGAAACTGAACAGGGAAAGAGGTTCCTATACTCTAAAATTCCTCATGAGCAATAAGTCTAAATAAATAAATACATATACATACATACATATATAAACAAACACAATTTTAAGTTTACCTACAAAATCAGAAAAGTCTATACTGCTCATTGATTTGGTGTAACAGTGGCCACAACATTAAAGATATCTGATATTAAGCTAGCATTACTAATCAGCAAAAATCATGATAGTTATCTAGTTATTAGATGAAAAACAAAAATGTCCTAGTTTTTTTTCCCCTGTGGCTGTAGAAAGCATTATATCCCAATCAAGTTGGGTAGGAAAGACTTCATTTTAGCTTAGTCTATTGTCAAGGGATGTCAGGACAAGAACTCATGCAGCAACCATGGAGGAATGCTGCCTACTGACTTGCTTCCTCTGGTTCTCTCGATTACCTTTGTTATACAGTACAGGCCATCTACTTAAGGCTACCACTACCACAGTATGACAGACTCTCATGAGTCAACTATCAATTAATAACTTGCCCCACAGGCCAATCTGAAGGAGGAGATTTCTCGATCAAAGTTTCCTCTTTATAGGTGACTTTAGTTTTCTGTCTCATTGACAAACATGTGGCATATACACTCAGACACAACAGCATTTGCTACATATAAAGCATTGTGTAAAGAGATTGAGCCATGACTGTGAAATTCTGAAACCTTTAACATACATATACTACCTGGCACCATTCCTGGCACAAGTGTATAATCATTAAATCTTATTCCCTATTTGTTTGTTTGTTTTCCCTGCATAGGATATTTATGACTGCTTATGTGCTCTTAGCTATCATTTTCCTTCTCCATGTCTGTGACAAATATCTTCTTGTAACTATGCTACATCAAGAAAAGAAAATCATCTATCCTTTAGGATTACTAAGCAATAAACATTAAAATGAATCACTCAAATGAATATTTAAAAGTTACTGTTATTTAGTCTGATTTTGTTTTGAGATAGAGGAAATGTCCTCATTTAGCCAGGGTCACAAGGAGGGTAAGGAATGTGTCATTCTAACCTGAGGAATCCATTAATACACCTTAGGTCTCATGCCAGAGACTCTAAATAGTTGGTCATACAGTCCAAAATCTGAACAAATGGATCTCTGGAACATAAGGGAAATATTAAAATTTCACATGCATTAATATTTATTTGATTCATTAAATTGATGTTTCCATGTGCCTTTCATAATGTTCAGGACACAATAGAAGACATATTACTATGTACGTCTTCTGTTTATATATTTTTATATGTTATCTATAAATTTTACAGGAATAAAAATGCTTTTGGAGGTTGATTATCAAGAATTTTTTATGGATAGTGTTAGGTTCCTGCAAGCATTTGGAAGACTTCTGTCATAGATCAGGATTGAAATTAAAATTGTTACTGACACTTAGCATTTACAGGAATCGAAACAAATTGTGCTTCCCAGCTTACAAGCTTATTTCACAGAGAAATACATGATAAAGTGGCTGGATCTAAGGGCTATTTCAGAATGACAGATAAGAAGCACTCCTTTCCTTGAGACAAAGTGTATCTGTATAGTAACCACTGAGAGTGAAGTGGTGGCAGAGTAATAACCAAGTGAAAATTATTCCTGAGCCAGAGACTCCTAGAATGTCGTACTGTGACCTAGACTAGCACCTCTCTTTGCTGTTCACTGACAAGAGGTCTTGGGGTTCTCTTCCAACCCTAGATCATTTAGGGTGCCACTTACAGCACAATTGATATCATATGTGAAACATATATATGCAAGGTAAGAGGGCACATGTCCACAATCCCAGCACTTGGAAGGCTGACATCCTAGACTTGCAAATACAAGACCAGTCTGGGCTATAGAGGAAGATCTACATAAATAAAGTACAATAACATTTGCTCCACATTTCTGGGACAAATTAGGGCCTCTAGTGTGATACTTACCATGAAAAGTGCTATTACTCATTCATATATACAGTAATGTGTTCAATGTAGAAGAACAGAAAAACTCTGTGCAAATTGCTAAGATGGAGAAAATACCGTGAAAGAGATGGCAGCTTGTTGTTGCTCTTCAAAACAGTATTGGAGGCTTTGTGGGCACTGTGGATTTTGTTTTTTTAATTCGAAGGCCACAGTTGGCATCAACCTTCCTATGTATATTTAAATTATCCCCTAACATATTAGGACCACTCTAGTAACTGTGGGTGTACATATGCTATATGTATGTGCTTTGTAGGGATGTATGCAAGTGCATTTGTAGTTGTACATTTGTGTACATTCAAGTGGAAGCCAGAAGTAGATATCAGATATCTTCCTCAATCACACCATATCTTCATTTTTATTTTTAATCGTGTGTGTGTGCAGACTTGCTTGTACGCACATGTGTGCTTCTGTGTGTGCATATGAGTGCAAGTGAGTGCAAGTGCCCTTGGAGGAAAGAAAATGTCATCAGATACCATGCAGCTAGCATTCCGGGCAGGAATAAGAGTCCAGCATGAGTGCTGGGATAAGAGCTCTAGTCCTCTACAAGATCACCCAGTGTGTGTGTTAAACTACAGAGCCACCGGCCCAGCTCCCCCATCTTGATTTTTCAAGCATAGTCTCTCATTGAACCCAGAACTCACTAATTCCACTAGCCTGGTTGACTCATGAGTTCTAGGGCTACACATATCTCTCCCCACCCCACTGAGGTTACATAAGCACGATGATGTGTTCACTTTTTACATGGATTCTAGGGATTCTAACTTAATTCCTCATGCTTGTGCTAGTAGTTTTCCTACTGAGCCACCTCACAAGCCCCTACTCTGTCAATTTTTGATACAATAAGGGGTGTGGAATTGTTGTCTTTAAAAGTATGCACAGCATAGAAGAACTCCTCAATCCTTGGTGATTTTGAGAAGGATACACAACATACAGAACAACCATAAAGATCTCATATATAGCCCATAGAATAGTGTCAGGGATTCTGCTCTTCACCTGTATGATAGCATTTTAAAGATCTTATACATCATCCATAGAATAACATGCTAAGGATCCTATATGTCAACTACAGGATAGCATTCTAGGGATCCTACATGTCACCTTAAAAAAATTCTAGGAACCATTTTTTCAAACTAAACTGAGGGACTTAAGGAACAATGAAGTATTCTGGTGTCTCTCACTATTATTAATGGCCAAAAAATTATGCAAAACATAATTATTTTTAGTGTCACGCTGTAACGTTTGAAGTTTCTAAATGAGCTATCTTTCCGTTGTGGTTTGGCTCTGTTGCCTCATCTCACTGTCTTTGAAATTTGAACTTACATGTTGGGAATTTCCTCTATGGAAAATAAAACTACTGTGCTGGGCTATCCGCCATCAGATTGGAGCTGAGTGAGCTGCTAACAAGATGACAGAGACAACCAGAGTGTGGCACAGCAAATATGAACTGTAAGTTGGTGCCCATTGGCAGAAAGTCAGTTCATAGAAAAAACGTACTTGAATGAGTAAAGAAAACCTTTGAAGAAAGCTAATCCCACTATTAAATCCAATAGTTCACAGTATTTGTGATTGGATATTGAAAATGCATCTGACATAAAAATCCACAAGCATAAGTCCATAGTTTCTCTTCCTGAATAAAGTCCAATTCTAGTTGTAAGGGTTAAAGTTATTACCGGACAGAAGAGAAAGTTTCACAAAGTATTTTCATGCATGGGACATTTACATATCTGTGCTAATTATAGAGTTATAAGAGAGTCACCAAGTAAAATTTTGCATTAGGCTTTCCTGATATATAAATTTGGGTACAGAGTAAATACACACTGTGCTGAAAAATTTGAACATAATTATTGTATCCTCCCCTACCATATTTACACATTTGACCTACTCAGACAAGTCTGCTCTATTCAGGAATGTAAACTTTCTGACAGTTCACATCTCATTCCATAGCCACAGAGACATTGCCAACATTAACATAATATGTCCTTGTCCTTCCTGGGGTTCATATTTTAGCACCTGGATCTCCCCAGGGAAGCATCATTTTAATATTCCTTTCTTTATGTCTGTATTCTAGTTACTTTTATCATTTGAATAATTCTTCAATAATTCTTTAAAATTGAATATTGGAACCTTTAGTCCATGATCTGCCTTCTCTTGCTGTGGTAGGCCTTACAGAAATCACTCACTGAATACATACAAGTTCTTATGGGAATTGGATAGTGGAGGACATGGTTTTGATTTGTTGAAGGTCTGTTCTACTCATTTGTGATAATGACTGCAACGAAGTTCTACAAACTGGAATGCATGAATCGTATACATTTATTGTCCCACAATCCTGAATGTTAGGAGTCAGAACAAGGTGTCCACTGGAGTTAGTTCTTTCTGAGGCTATGAAGACTGAGTTCTAGGCACTTTCTTTGCTTCTGAAATTTGGCTTGGGAACCTCAGCATTCCCTGGCTTACAGATGTATTGTCTTCTTCTCTCCTTTCATGTTCACACGGTCTTTTCCTTACATACATGCCTGTGTTTTGATCTTCTGATTTATAGAACCATCAGACATTTAGACAAGAGTTTGCCTAAGGACTTCATTTTGAAATAATCTTCACAAGGAACGTCTGTTTCTGAATTTGGTCACATTCTGAAATTCTAAAATTGGGATTTCAGCATATACACTAGGTACAACTCAACTCCAATATCTAGTAAAGTCTGTATTCAGAGTGTACCCCTGAACCCTGCAAATGGCTGACTTGAATCCATAGAGTCTTTCTTGTGTGAGATGCTAACATTCTAGGTAATAAACATGATACAGCATGTTAACAAGGCTCAAGTTGTTTGAAAATCCCAATACATATCTATTGTTTGCCTTGATTATGCCTTTATTGATTTTTTTCTTGTTATTACTCATTCTATGTCCCTAAAATGACAAAGACAGAAATCATGGCCATTTACTTTCATGTTCCTATACTGGAAGAAAGAAAGTACTAAGAAAGTTTTGGTTTTGGTTTTGGTTTCCTTTAAAAAGCTGACAGTACGTATAAACTGGCCCCTCTAAAACAAAATACACTAGGTCTTTAAAAAAAGGATAATTCCCTCCTCAAAGTTATCATATTTGCTAGAATAAAATCATGTCCTTTTTTTTCTTTTACTTTCAATTTCTTTTATCTAAGAGTTAATGAGTTCACCTGGGCTTAAGGAGATTTGTAATGGATTTTTAAATCCTTACTATTATTATTTTTATTATAACACTAGGTTATTAATACCAATCTAAAAATGTCACTCAACATGCAAAATGAAGTGCTAATATCTCTTAGCTTTTAAGAAGTACATTATATGAAGAGTCCATTATGGAAATAATCTCAGTTATAGCCAGTTCTTAAAAAGACCTGGGAAATAAGGTTTTAAAATCATGATGTTACAGGCCATTAGAACAAATAAATTGGTTAAACATACTAAAAATTCAGCTTAAGAAGTGCTCCTTAGAGAACAGTGACAATTTGTGCTAAAATCATAATCATATACCAAATATTGTCACTTAAAGTTAAAATTACTAATAGTCAAGGATGAAAATACAAAATTCTTGATGATTTGTACTTAATATGACCTCCATCTTGGAATAGATATTAGACCATGCAGGGAATGGTTGTCTAGTGTCCATTGGCTGACATGCATAAGAAATGGCCAATGTATAGAATGGTCCCCTTGGGCTGTCCTCACAGAGACAGAAGACAGCAAAGCAGATGCTCTCCCATCCATCAGACATCAGGCTTCAGATATTAGCTGTGGTCAGTGCAATGTCAGGAAAAAGAGAAGGCAAGGGATCAGGAATCTTTTACTCCATAAAGGACGGTGTGGGAGCTGGAGGAGATGCTTCCACAGCTGCTCCCTGGGAAGGCTGAGGGGCTCCAATGCGGTACTAATAGCTCTAGATATTCTATGGGAGTGAATCGGGATGGTAAGGATGAGGCAGATGTGAGGACTTAAATTCTTGTAAGACCCAGAACACCTGTGCTGAGGATAATTTGTGAATGGAATTCTGACTCATACATTGACTCATATTCTTATGAAATTGAGGAGAATTCATGCCACTTCCACTACATAAGAATTCATTGCATCAAGAAGAGTAGACATGGGGGGTGGAGGTGAGCTTGTGACTAAATGTACAACAAAATTACAGAGTACTGCAAATAGAGGAGGAAGATGTGGAACATCTCATCTCCAAAACTATGTTCCTTGGAATATCATGAAGGCATATCTCTGTGCATGTATATATCTAAAAGGTCTTGTACTTGTTTTTAATTGGATGATAAATACAATCACATACTACAAATCTCATCAAAAGCCATGGCTAGGATGGTCATGGGCCTAAGGGAGAACATATTGCCTTTGTTTTCCTAAATAGACATGTTGTCAAACTACCATGTAATTATTGATGTTCATACCCACAAACTGTGTCCACTCTCAGTCTAGAACCAAGAAGCTCCTTTTTTTTCAGAGACCAGTAATTCATACTGAGGTTTCTATCTGGTCAAAGAGTTGAGAAAAATGGCATATGGCTCATATGTTCACCCTCAAGACCAATAGTACGTTGAAGAAGAGAGAGTTTGGGAGCTGGAGGTTGGAAGAGCATATCAGAAAATGTTGACATTGAGTAGAGCTATGACATTACTTTTGCAGTTGTGGACACACAGCAACTATGTATATCTATATGAAATTGGGTCTTTCAGTGTCCCACCCATTCCCAAGGGGCTATTGTCTACTAATGGTTGTAGAGTAGGACAGGTTCATTTGTTTTAATGGTGTAGCCACTTTGAGACTGGGGTAGGAGAGGGAAAAGAAATCATAATATATTGAATATACACATACATTTATCAAAAGTAAAGAAAAATGTAAAGAAAGGAAATGTAATCACATAGTTTAGAATTCCAAAGATATAATGAAACTGGGCATTTCCTCCTTAGGAAATGTGTTCAGATTAATTAATCACACAAGACAGTCGGGTTTCTGACTTCAGGCTCACACTTCATTTCTCTTTTTCTTAACCAGTATTAACATTCCGTAGATTAATCACCAGCTCCCACAAACAATACTCTGTCGACCATAACTCAAACACAATTAATTCACAGACCCTGAAGGTTAGAAGACACTGAAGAGCATCCAGATGATTGTACACAAGGAACATATAGTTGGCTTGGGATTCAAAGTTTCTGGAATTTTCTCAACATGTATCAAGTTTCAAATCAAAGTAGCCATGGGATGTGTGCATAAATTCAACCTTTGAAAAAATGAACCATATTACTGATACAATCAACCATAATTACTGCTATATTAGCTACCAAATTATTAATTTTAGATGGCTGTTTTGACTCCTCAAATAAAGCTAAGAATGCTCTAATCCTTATGCAAGCAGGAGAAACAAAGCAGAAAATAAATTTCAGACAGTGTCTATTAAAATGGGATTTATATTTTAATTGTTTGTTTTATACTGTGCCATATCATAGTGGAAAATAGCAGGAAATGCCAACTTAAATTGACTTCTGAGACTTTTTTCATTTATGTATAGCATAAAAGTAATGTTCCATATGCTATCCAGTGAGGCTTTCTTACCTTTTCTTTGTGTATAATGAAACCAGAATAAGAAATAAAGACAATTTATTGTTGGTAAGGATAATTTTGAAAAGTCTTTTAATCTAAAAGCAAGGCAGCAGAAATGTGTATGTGTGTCTGTGCAAGTGTGTGTGCGCATGTGTGTGTGTGTGTGTGTGTGTGTGGTATATGTGGTGTGTGTGTATGTGGTGTATTCTCTAGAAAGACAAAATACAAATGAATATATTTTAGTACATTAAAAATACTCAATTCTATACACTTAGTTACTTTTTAATAAATTCAATTTTATTTCTGCTATAAATTTTTAACAAAACTGGTGAGAAATTTTGCAGAGGAAAGTGTGTCTTTGTTATTTGAACCACAATTATTTAAAAACCTCTTAAGGAAAAGGGGTAAGAACAGGCTTGGCTGGTGTGGTAACATGCCTGCCACCTCAGCTTTCAAGAGGCTAAGGTACAAGGGTAGAGAGTTCCAAGCCAGCCTGGGCTGAGTATCCATCTGTCTATTCCTAGAAAGATTGTCTTCATTTTTATAGATTAATGTCCCAGGTACTTTGACACTGGTCAGAACCGTGTTGAAACTCAGGTGTTGTTCCACTCAGAACAACATTAAATGCATTTCTTTACCTTCTAAAAGAATATGGCTAATTCTACATTACACCCCCTAATCCACAGTTTCACTTTCTTCATTCTTAATAGTAATAAAAGAAAGTTTTCCAAATTATATGATTCATAATTTTTGATTGTTTATGCTGCGTAGCTCCTGTCCATTCAATCCTGTTCAACATATCCATTCTGTATGTGTTGCCCTCCCAAAAGTCCCCTAGGGGCCAACTCAGCTATTTTGTTGAATGGCATGTCGTAGTATTTGCTGTCAAGTAAACCTTACATAATAGCCTGTTATTACATCATGATACCTATACCATCCACTTCATTTCCCTACATCATCCAGGATGAATCATCTTGTACCATGGGAAGCAAGTGAGGGCCATAAACAGCAGTGGAAGAGAACCTTCAGACCTGCAACGGCCTGCGTCTGGATCTCTGCACATCAAACACCATTATCACTATATTAATAGGGAGGCTGCTCTCAGCCAAAGCAGAAGGGGAGGCTAGCTCTCTCTCTCTCTTCCTTCCTTCCAGCTGCCCTTCCTGCTTTTCTTCATTTGCTCAGGATCACACCTGTGTCTCCACCTCATATACACTCAGAATCTCCCGTCTATGTTTTCTCACAGATATTTCTTTAGATTAATGTATTGGAGCCTGCCTCATTGACTGGCACAGGTAGGCTCCACCAGGCTGCAGGGATGAAGCAAAAATAAAGATAGCTTGAATGCAGGAATGAATGGCACATAAAGGGTGTAGAATTTTCTCCTGGCAGTAATGATAAAAGGAATGTGCCAGCAAAAGCTCCTGCAGAAGGCTAGAAAAACAACAGCACAAAATAGAAGCAATAAGAGCCTGGTCCAAGGGAGATGTCCTTGGGAAGGTGAGCAATTCTAGAGTCTTTAATGTGATTGAACATATCAAAAGAAGACAAACCAACCAAATGGGAGCTTAGAGATTCACTGTTGACAGACACTGGAAAGCTAAGTGATAGAGAAACAAACGTAACTGCCTAGGAAATAATGAGCAGAATTTTTAAAAACATGTGGAAGACATCATTATAAAAACATGAGGGCAAATAGATAATATTGCCTCATTTCCCATATGGATAATCAATGGATGATTCTTAGAATTGGAAACTTGAAAACCGAATGGCGATAGCAGGGTAAGTACCAAGAGGATGCTTAAAAGGTTTGAAATGACTTCCTCTGGATAGAAGAGATTTAGAAACAGGCTGGGCATGGCTGCCTTTCTTAAAATCAGCATGAGTTTATTACACATAGTGCTGGGACTGGGTGCATTTATGTAATAAGCTGGGTAGAGCAATTTCTTTTCTAAAACTTTGTAAGAATTTTATTAAATATAATCAGAGCTGAAAACATTATCCCAATATAGAGTGTTGTGCCATTAGAATCTCTGCCTTCAAATCCCAGTGACTTCCTCCTTCGGAAGAATCACAGGCACTGAGGACCTGGATTTCAGAAGCTTCACCCCTGAACGGGACAATGTTATGACTATTTCATGGAAACACCATCAGGAGTGCAGAAACACACTGTAGGCGTGTGATAATGAGTGCCAGAAAGACCAGTTATCAGTCTGTACATAGACCTGTCTCTTCTTACAGGTTCCTGCATAGAGAGCACAGAGGTGGGCAGAGGGAGACACAGTGAATGAGAACACAGCCTCTAGAACTTACTGCATGTGTATTAAATCCCTGCACTTTATTTTTCTCATCTATGACCTTGTACATGAACTTAAACTTCTCTATAGCTATTTACAGTTAATATAAATTATTAATAATGATTGAACCAACTCCCTCTATGGCTGCTGTGAAGGGAAAGAAACTGCAGCATACACAAATGTGTAAGACAGTCTAACCTGTACCTTTCAGGTAGTTAATGTCCTGCATATGTCTTGTTCGTTCTTTTCTCAGATCTTCAGTCATTGAAAGAACGTTCTGTTAATATATTCCCTTGGGTCTTCTGCAAATCTAAGTTAAGGTAGACTTGTAACAATGGTAAAAATTAACTCTTTTCAATCTGAGAATGATTTTTTTTCACAAAGAATGAAAACACTGAATTAATCTACCAGCCTCCTTGTTAAGTGTTGGCTAGGAAGCCAGAAGTCAAATCTAACCCCTATCATTCCCCAGCACTGTGAGGCTGGACAAATCAAGATGTGTGTTCACTGCTGTCATACTATTCTCAGATCTCTAAAATCATTGTGAAATAAGGCTTAGCTCATAAAGCATTGTATGTACAGTATTTATTATTATGCCTGGCACACAGTAAATGCTCAGTGAATGTCAAAGGTCAATTGCACAACTAGCATCATCATTACTGTAATGTTCCCTCTCATGCACGACCTTGAATAAAAGATACATCTGTCTGAGAAATTATCCATAATCCTGTATTAATTCTTGATTCTTTCTATTTTTATGTGTGTGTTCACGTACATGTTCCTATGCATGTGCACGCGCATGTGCTCACAGGCATGGAGAGGCCTGAGATCTATGTCAGGAATTTTCTCAGTCATTCTCCACCTTTAAGTATACTTTAAACATGCATAAGGTGGGTTGCAGATGACTGCAGATGCTGGAGACCAGGGGCTTCAGATCCCCCTGGAGGTGGGGGCCAATTTTCGGTCCTGCAGAAGAGCAGTATGTACTCTTGAACACTGAGCCATCTCTTTAGCCCTTCCAATTTATTTTGAGATATGGTCTCTCCCTGAACATGGAGCTCATCAGTTGGCTAGAGTGGCTACCCAGGGAGTTCCAGGGCTCTTTCTGTCTACACTTCACCAATGATGAACTGACAGATGTGTACTGCTGCACCCAGACTTTAACATGGGTGTTCACATCTTGATGCTCACTTGGGTTGAGCTTTGCTCATTGTCCTATCCTCTCAGGCCTCCCGATTCCTTTAACCCTCATACATTTGACATGGTTGAAAGCATTCATCCTTTTGCTAGTTACTTATAGTTTTGGTAATAAATGTTTTGATATTTTAACATTTTAATAAATATCTTAATTTGTGTTTGCTGAAACCTACATTTAAAAACATAACTCTAAGGTGTAATGTATGTGTGTGTGTTTGTGTATGTGTGAACATGTGTGTATGTGTGTGCCCTCTACTCTTTTCCCTTGTTATCAAGACATGTTTATGCATATGTATTCTACAATTGAAAATAATAAAATAAAAATGGCAAGCAGGTTTTTAAGATTTTCTAAAAATGTTTCTATGTATGTGTATGAGAGCATATGAGTTTGTGAATGCATGCACAGTGTCCACAGAGTGAGAAGGATTTGTATTCCCTGAGCATGGAGTTACTGGTGGTTGGGAACCTCCTTTTGTGTGTCTATTCTTGTGTGGGTGTGCATACATATGTGCCTTCAGATGCACTCTTGAAATGCTTCCCTTCGTTCAAAACCATGAACAGGAGACACATGCATTTGAGAAGCAATTTTTAAAAACTTGTATCGATTTCTAATTCTTCCTCTCTCTCCCTCTCTCTCTCTCCCTCTCTCTCTCTCTCTCTCTGTGTGTGTGTGTGTGTGTGTGTGTGTGTAGTGTATGTACGTGTGTTTGTGTATCTGTTCATATATGAGTTGTGCTCTCAGCACTTTGCAGCAGAATGCACTGCCAATTATGGTAAATGCAGAGTAATTTCAAAAGAAAGAAGTTTTATGACTAAGGTTTCCTAAGCAATTATTTAAATAAACAACCCAAACAAAACTCTTGTAATGTTACTTTTTTAAAATGATGATTTCAAATTTCTTTTGCTGAGGAAGAAAGAAGTGGCCAAAATTATCCAGGGCATAGATCACTATTTTTCTCTTTCTTGCTCCTGTCAATGCATCTGTCTCTGTCTGTCTATCTTTCTGTCTGTCTGTGTGTGTTTGTGTGTATGTCTCTGTCTCTGTCTCTCTCTTTGTGTGTGTGTTGTGTATGTGTTTCTCTCTCTCTCTCTCTCTCTCTCTCTCTCTCTCTGTGTGTGTGTGTGTGTATTATGTATGTGTCTGTCTAACTCTGCCTGTCTCTCTCTCACTGCCTCTCTCTGTCTCTGTGTGTGTGTGTGTTGTGTGTATGTGTTTCTCTCTCTCTCTCTCTCTCTCTCTCTCTCTCTCTCTCTCTCTGTGTGTGTGTATTGTGTATGTATCTGTCTAACTCTGCCTGTCTTTCTCTTACTGCCTCTCTCTGTCTTTCTTCGTGTGTGTGTTGTGTGTATGTGCCTGTCTCTGTCTGTCTGTCTCTTTCGCTCTTCTTTTTCTTCTTTTTTCTCTCTTGTAGCCCAAGCTGGCCTCAGACTCACTATGTAACACAAACCATCACTGAGCTCTTGATCCTTCTGACTTCATTCCCCAAGTGCTGGGATAATAGGAATAAGCCACTGGGTCCAGGTATTAATACTGGGGGTGGAACCCAGGACTTCCTGTCTGCTGATTAAGCTCTCTGCAAACTGAGCTGAAACCCAGTCTACATACTATATGTGTCTTCTGTCCATTGTTTTCAGAGACCAGGTCAATGTCCTCAGTTCAGTGACACGAGGTCACCTCAAGCTTTTTCAATCCCATGTTATGACTTAGCAAAATGATAACAGAAACAAAGTTCAATATCTTTGCAAAATTCATATCACAGCAGATAACAATATGCATAATAAATTTCTGAACAATAATGCTGAATCAGCCTAAAATGTCCATATGCATAGTGTGAACTAGCATATGCTTTTATAGTTTAGTAGTGACAGTAATTCATGATTCAGTTGCCTTCAGGAAGAACCTTAATTTAAACACGCTTGGCCAGTTTTGGTTAGATATACAAATTAAAAATTTTTTGAATTGTTCTACAGTAGATGTAGCTTTTCAAGGAGCACAACTAACAAGTGTTAATCTCTTACATTATCAGCCCACATAACCTATTGTACTGATCATATTTAAATTATTAAATTATTACCTTTCTATATTTTGAGACAAAATCTCATGTATTGACTGCCTTCAAACTCTGCAGCTAAAGCAACCTTGAATTCAGATTCCCCTGCCTCCGTCTCCCAAGTGCTAGAATGAAAGACAAGGATAAGTTAACTCCATATTGGGAATTGAACCCAGAAGTTTGTGTTTGTTAGGCCAGCACCCTGCTATCTGAACTATATCCCAAGTCTCTTAATGAGTACTGCCTTGAGTTGACAAGCCCCTCACAAATTAAATCTGAGGCCACAGGAAAAGACTGTCCTTTCTTTCCTTCCATTTATTCTATTCTGAGAAAAAGAGATCTGTCCGTGTACAATGGAGTCCTCTGGCTCAATAGCTTTGTTTTCCCATTTTTACTAAGAAGAGATTAAACTATTAGAAATAGACAGGGCAGGACGGAGAAGGCTGGTCAAGTATCATAGAATTTGATGGGATTTACATTCTAGGTTAATAAACATCTTCCATTTGAAGGAATTAAAGAGATCCGTCTGTGGAATCTGAAGGTCAGAACTCCATTTTATCTTGATATAAAAGTTGAAGGTCAGACATGAGATAATTAGTTGGAGCATTCCAGAGAAAAATAAACACCACTTCCCTATCTCAAAATAGCCAGGGTTTTATACATAATTCTTATTTTCCCTGCTAATTCTAAAATCAAATCAGAAACAAAGTCTTTCAGCATTTTGGTACAGACTGGCTAACTGTCTCGTATACATGTAATTTGGCTAAGACTCAGACTGGGGAGAAGCAATATAACTGCTTGTAGTCAAGCAGGCAGAGAAGGATCAGCATTGGCAAGAGCTTCAAGAAAGAAGATTTCCTTCCAAATCACCTTAGTCTGATACACAATACCACAAGTGACAAGTTACTGGAGGTCAACACCTGACCTTACTGTTTCCAAGTTCTTAGCCTCTTATCTAGAACTTCACAATAAGAGTTAACATAGATTTTGTAAAAAGAAAGGTAATTTTATTCAGAGCAGAGCAATAGTACAGATTAAAGACAGGTAACTGTGAAGATTGACTGGGAACCATAGGAGGAAAGATACTTAAGGACCCAAGCGAGCTACAGCTCGGGGTCTCTTTTTATGGGGTTGAGGGAAAGAGGAGTTGGTTTCCAAAAAAATCATAATTTTGGTGATTCTCTATTTTGATTGATAGATTACATAATCATTTTTCTTATGTCCATTATGCCAACATTTAAATCATGTGAATTCACAATTATGCATAGGCATAAGATGATAAATAGCAGGATAATTTCCCCCAGAAAGCTACTAGAGGTCACAAATTTGCTTTGCTGCACATGCACCCACACCAGTTCTTTATACCCAGATGTGTCAGGAATATACTTGAATAGAAACTGTCTAAACATGATTGCCACCAAGAGTAAAGAAAGTCTTACCATTCTTCAAAGATGGGAAGTTTAACAGAGGCTCTCAATCTGTGCATAGAGATTCTTTGTGGGGTTAAATGACCTTTACACAGGGGTCACCAAAGTCCATCAGAAAACCTAGATGATATTTGCCTTACAATCCACTACAGTAGAGAAATTACACTTAGGGAAATAATTTTATGCTTGGGGGTGACCACAACATGAGCAACTGTGTTAAGTGCATTAGGAAGGTTGAGAACTAGTGCCAAGTGCACATGTTGGTTTGAGGAACTCTCAATTTGCTACGTGCATTTCTTGGAGAGAGGTACACATGCATAATGCTTGTGGGTGTAAGTAGTATGCTGCCAAGTGCGTTATTATTGAGGAAGGGAATACATAGAGCGGAAACCTAAGGGAGGTGCCAAGGCTCTAAAATGCCTTCTGTGCTTGTTGGTCTCATGAACCTTATTGCCTCACAACTCTAGAGAGTTTGTATCAGGGACAAATCACTAACAGGGTCGTTCTCTTCCTTGCACAGCCTTTCCTTTGCTTACAAGGAGGAGAGCCCTGTGGTGAAGTTCTACTGGATCAAGGCTTCACTTTTCCAACCACATTGAAGCTTCATTCTGCTGCCTCCTCCAAGGCTTCATTTCCAGCTACAGATACTTAGGGGTTAGCGCCTTGGGGTGGGAATTTTGAATGCTCATCAAAGCTAATCAAGAGATTACTTTTTTTTTTTCCTTCTAATGCACTCTCACCTGAAAGCTCCCTCTGTAACACGGATCTAATTACAGGTGTCCAATTTATAAATAGCACTGAGAGAGGTAAACAAGGCCAGCGTTCTCCTGTGATCCCAGCTACTACCTTCACTGGTGATCAATGAGACTCTTAGATTCCAACTGTGGAACCATACCACTGGGTCTCCGAGTCATTAATGGAAACAAGAACAGTCTGGGCTCTGTTATACTCACAATTATTCCTCAACCACTGTCCTGCAACACAATGTTCAGATTCAAGTTCACTGGTAGAATCAATTGCTAAGTATAGAAGTACTTTCTTAATTTTATTGTAAAAACCATTTTATTATATGTATACGTATGTATATATACATATATTCATGTATGTACCTATATGTATATATGTATGTGTGTATATATGTATGTGTATATATATATATGTGTGTGTATATATATGTGTGTATATATGTATATGTGTATATGTCTTACCTGCATGCATATCTGTGTGCTACTTGCATACCGCTGCCTATTGTAATCTCAGAATTTGAACAGTTTAGAAGCTCAAGGGCATCCTGGCCTGCACAGTGAGTTTGAGTCCATCTTGCTCTACATAGGAACCTGTCTCAATAAACAAAAGTCCTGTTGCCATGCACGAGGATGCATTCTTACAATCCCAGCATTTAGGAGGTTGAGGCCAGTCAAGGATACATAGTGAAACTGAGGCAAGCCTGAGCTACGAAAGAAGACTGTCTCAAAAACAACAGTATAGGAAACAAGTCCAGTTACTTGGAGCTTGAATTGACATCTAGTAAAAGGATCTTGGTCTCACAGGCTTATTGCCTCTACAGACTTAATAGCAGACAGTTCTAGGACCCAACTGCAGTCGTTTTGCAGAGTGGTTGGCTAATGTTCTGGAATGCAGCCTGTGGCTGTTCCATGAATTTCCCCTCTGAGCAAACAAGCTGGCTCTAGAGGGAATCACACACACTCACTTATTCCCATTAGCAAGCCCAAACAAGCAAGTGGCTTTACCTAAACAGCAGAAAAGGACGGTTATTTTTAAATGGGACCCATTTGACATGTTTCACAATTGGTGATTCTCAATAACAAGAATTGTACAACTATTAAAGAATTCTAGGCAAATTCAGAAACAGATACACCAAGTGGGAAGAATCAAGGAGGGGCATGGAGTGCTTTAGAAGTGAAGAGAAGTGGGGAGCTCTTATTTACTGTGTTCTAGTCCCAGTTTTATAAGGTGTTATTAAGATGGAGTTTAGGCTCAGTATGGTGGTGGGACTTCAATCCCAGTACTGAAATATACGTGGAGGTGGGCAGAGGCAGACAGATCTCCGTGAATTTTGGTCAGGTCCATGTAGAGTGTTCTAGGCTAGACATAACTCCTGAGTGAGACGCTGTTTTTTTAAAAAACAACAACAACAAACACATATTACGTTTAGAAGCTGTGACTTTTGCTGATTATCAGAGGAATTTATTAGGCATTTTTTCGCTTAACATGTTTGGCTTGGAGGAATGCAGCCTGATCTGTACACCTAAGGGAATGTAGTAAGACAGGGAGACAGATCCTTCTGGGGGCTGCAGTGAAGATGGACTGGGACTGTATGGGTAACTCCTGCTGAGTCAGTTTGTCAACATTGACATCGCTGAAAAATCCACAGCCTTGTGCGTTTAGACCCTCTCCAGATACCAATGGTCCGTGTTCCTCCAATGTACCCTTCTGAGCGGCCTCCAGGGCAGTCTTCCTGGTCTACATTCATCCTCCATGTGACCTGGATTTAGAAAACACACATGCTCGCTTGAAACTCTCAGAAAGACCTACTGCAGATTAACAATTACGTTATCGCCAGTTAAGTCTTGTTTTTTGAAAACATTAATACAGAAAGCATACATTAATGTCATAGGTCACTGAGGGGGGGGGACTTTCAGTCATCAGGGCCCATGTTTATACAACACTGCTGTTTTTTCTGGGGTATATCTGAAGTCAGCAGTTCTTACAGATTGAAGGAGATGCTTCTTAAGGCATAGCATTATTTCATAATTAAATTTAACTTTTCAACATACCAAAGTACTGACAGGTCAGTGTGATAGCCAACCCTGCTTGAAAAAGACTCAGGTAGTAAGCTGAAGGAAGTATTATTTCCCGGTGAGAGTCATTTTTTGGACAACTCTTTTCATCTGGAAACGAGGAAGTGAGTCAGCTTTACTAACTTCAGTCTCCTGGCTGGTGTTTTGTTATTCATCAGGAATAGAAACTGGTTTTTTTTTTTTGTTGTTTGTTTGGTTTTTTTAAACTTCCCTAGGAACCTAGTATAACCAAGCAGGCAGGTCACTTGTTGAAATCTCCTCTTCAAAATATCTACAGCCTCTGTTGTCAGAGATCTTAACAGCCTCTGATTGGAAAGGTGCCTGGCTGGTCACAAGACTGTGACTCACCGGAGTTAGCTAAACACAAAGCCCAACTGACAAAATCCATGAGGTCATTACTTTCTATGTGTCTTTAGCATAGTTTAGATACAGATGAGCTTGGGTAATACGCAAAGCTTTCAAATCAAAAGAACGTGCCTGCAGTGCTAGAGAAAGAAAACCCTCAGAGTTGTGTCTGAATAACATAGGCAATGCAGGCTCCAGGATTCCTGGCTTGCGGTATTTGCTGATACAAAGTACTCCACAAAGTTTTACAATGTATAAACTAGTCACTAAGGCTGGGTAAAGTTTAACTCAACTGCAATATTTTGGACTTAAGTAACTCCTGAGGAATGCCAAGTTTGGTAGTGCTGAAAAATCAACAAGTCCCAACAACTGTTTCCACCAAAAGAAGGCACAGACGAGTTTTAAAGTGTTTCAAAATAAAGAGAAAATATTAAGGTTTCTTGTGTGCAGGGAAATGTGATCACCAATACCTTCCACCTTCTTTCTGATCTCTCATATTTATTTAAGACACAAATATTACTTTTACTGTGAATAACAACAAAGTGTCAAAAGGCAATCCAGTTTTTCTAAAAATGATCCTTAAAAGGTAAAAATGTAAAAAACAAAATGGACTCAGTCACCAAACCTTACTTCTGTGTTAAGATGTAATGTCAGGAAGACAGCACAAAAGGGTGAGGTCATTATTTACTTAACCCCTCCTGGTCCTAAAAGAATAAGTGTGAAGAGCCCTTGTAGCCTTCAGAGGTACCAATTGCTCTTAAGAAACCTGATCACTCATTTTAGCAAAATACCACCCAATGATAAAGAAAGAATGGGTAATTACATTGACCTTACTGTTCTTCGGGGTGGATTTATTTGGGGGTGGAGGTGGGGGGAGGACTCCAGGCAGAAGTGTTTCATTTGGAAAAGGTTTAGGCTCATGTGATGAAGCCATGTTGCTTTCAGATTGAGCAAATCATTGTTTAACTTCCTTTTCCCAGTACTGCTTGTTCACTTCTGGGAAATCTTAAGAAAACACAGAAGCATTGTCGAACTCAAAAGCGGAAGTCAAGGATTTGAAATGTGATGGTACATGCTGCTCTCTCGCCCCCAGTAGAAGCAGCAGGATTTGAAGAAACGACTTCTGTACTCACTGTAACTTCATGTTTCCTTACATCTTATTTTAAAACTCTGTCTGCCTCTCAAGATGATGTTTCTGAGATTATTTTCCAGGCTTTATATTACGGCTGCCATAAAACTGCAGTGTTTACCTTTCCAGGAACCCAAATAGTCTTCAATACGTTGATCTCCTTAGTGTGTGTGTGTGTGTGTGTGTGTGTGTGTGTGTGTAGACACACATGTGTGCTTAATGCAGAGGACAGAGGACGACGTCAGGTTTTGGTTCTCAGGTATTATACACCTTTGAAACCTTTGAGACAGTTTCTCTTTGGGTCCTAGATTCATCATTTAGGCTAGGCTGGCTGACCAGCAAGACAGAGGGGGCATTCCTCCTCTATTTCCCCAGCATAGGAATGAAAAGAGTGGACAACCATGCTTGGCTCTTTATATGGTTTCTGGGAATAAAAATGAGGTCCTCCTGTTTGTTTGGCAAGTATACAGTGCGATACCTCCTAGGACCCAGCATCTTTTTATGCTGGCCCTGCTCCATCAAGTAGGTGGTCCATCCTGTTCTTGTTCTTCCACATTCCCCTGTGTGCACCAAATATTTCTCCCCAATGAAGATCTGTTTGTCAAAATTCTAACACAAGTACTCATGACTTGAGCATCCCTCTCAAGTACATTAACAACACAGGAGATGCGACAGCTTTTTAAACAATTAAAAGATAAGTAGCTTGGTATGTGGAGGCAGAGGGTACTCCCAGAGCCCAAGTGACTTAAGCAGGGTTATTCAGTTTCTTTATTCACATATACAGTTTTTATAATCAAAATGTAATTAACAATTGGACAGATAATTTTTTAGGTTTTATATATATATATATATATAGAGAGAGAGAGAGAGAGAGAGAAACCATATATATATATATATATATATATATATATATATGGCTTCTAATAAAAGCATATCTCTTAGCTCACACATGCTATATATTTAATAGCTTATTTCAACCAAATTGTGTAAACTTAGCCATTATTCTGAAGGAAACAAAACTCTCAGTAGCAATGTCCACAGGCCAAACTGGGTGACCAAGGAAAAGGATGTGGCAATTACCAGGGAGAACAGCGCTTTTTCTGATTTTATTGTCCTTCAGCAAAACTATCCCACGAACAACTGTAACTGATAGATTTTCCATGTTTCAAAGAAACTGCCGTCTCCTCCACCATCACTTCCCAGAAGTCTTTTATTTCATGTGTGTTAATATTTTAGTTATTAAACAAAATTATACACACAGGTAAGTCTTTGGTATCTTGCTCTTGTGGTTTTCTGTTTGATTGCTCATTTGTGTGTTTTCCAGAGAGGTTTTTGCCATGTAGTCATGGCCAGCTTGAAATCCATTATATAGACAGGTTGGTCTCAAGTTTGCACCCTCCTCCTGTCTCTGCCTCCACTGTGGTGCGATCAAAGGTGTGCGCCACCATGCTCAGCTCAGTATTTTGCATATTCTCAATGCATGTGGCACGTAGATTATACCTAAAAGGGACAGCATTGTGGGCTTTCAAAAACTGTGGAGTTACAAAGTCAGGATAACTGCATTAACACGTGCTTAGATTTATGACTCCTTTGAGCATGGAAGACAAAGGCCTTCACTATATCCCATTCCTAAAACATTTTCACAAGGAAACCTTTGATATTTATCATTTTTAGTCTAAATCTAGCTAAGATAGCAGTGCATTGTGGGATATTTTGGTACCATCATGTGTATCAGAATCATGTACTTGAGGCTAGAAGAAGAGCTGAGAGGTCAGGAGCACTTGCATACCTGGCAGAGAACCATCCATTCCTAGAACTGCAGCAAACAGCTAATAACAGGCTGCAACTCCATTCCAAGTGAACTGATTCCCACCTCTGACTTTCCTGCATTCCTGCACACAGGCAGTATACAGACAGACAAGCAGGTACAAAAATATACCTATAGAAAATCTAAATTAAACAAAGAATTGTAAAACCACCACACTCTTCCATACCATAAGCATAACTTTAAACATAGGATATCTTCATGCGTAAGACATTGGTCCTTGCTATAGAAAGAATTGTAGTTGGTTTGTGTAGGCCACTTAACGTGAGATGAAAACTAATGGTAAATAATGAAGGGGAACGTGAGGTGCTGAGAGGTAGGGCACATGCATCCTCATTCTCATGTTCCAAGCCATAATCAGTTTTTAAGAGACATATCATTAAGTAACTTATAGAGTGCTTAAAGGATCAGGTCATAAGACTTCAATAAAGTACTTTATAGAGCCACCTGTCTTGATTTAGAGTACTCCCCAATATGTAAAGATGTTTCAAGATTCTTAAATATATGTATTAAGCCACCAGTAGTAGAAAACCATATACATACACACATATATGCACACATAAATAAATAAATAATTTGCACAAATAAAAAATATTTTATCTATATAAAATAAAAATATGTATGATGGCTATTTTTGGTCATCAGTTTGAGTGCATTTGGAATGAAGTAAAACTCAAATGGCACACCTGTGAGGGATTTTTTTTCTTAACCATTGAAAGTAGGAAAATCTGATGAATTATTTGGCAAGACTACAATAATCTTCTCTAAATGTCAGCATTTTATCACAAAGGACTATTCCACAAGCAGGACAAATGGACCATCCAGACAGTTGATTATACTAATGTTTTAGGTTTTGTTTTGCTTTTTATCCCAGATATGGCCTAAGAAATGAAATAGAAGGAAGGATATGGAATTAAGTAACCCTCAAGGGACTGATAACACAATAAAATGTATTCAAATTTCCAAGAAAAACAATTATTGCACTGTTATAAACCTAATAAATCTGCCTAATTCCACTTTAAAATCTCACTAATAACGATGCGATAAGAGAACATGTTATCTTTAGAATAGAATCAGAAGTATTTTTCTGCATCTTTGGAAGTCACAGGACTTCAAGCCAATAGTCACTTAGATGGAAAATAACCTGAGCCACTCTAATGAGACAACATTTTCAAAACAAAATGAAAATGGGAGTTTTGTGGCTCTTCAACACAGCCATGTAGAGAACACACACACACAAAAAAAAATAAAATTAAAAAGCATATTTCTGGGCTTTTTCCTAAAAGTTAGTGAAGACTCTCTCCGTGTGCATCCATCACCCCTCCAAAGGATTAAGAACTTGAAAAGCCCTGTACACTGAGCTGTCAGATGTGAAAGCAATGTGAAGCTGTAAATTCATGATCTTCCCCTTTCTATCCAATGTTGTATGAGCCCTGTGAGTTTGTTTGACTGTGTATCTGTATGTGTGCGTGCGTGTGTGTACGCACATGCTTATTCTTACTCTGTAAGAGAATTTGTACTTGATTTTATCAAAGTAGTTCTAATTTTATCTAATCTTTTTAAAGTATTCAAACAATGTGGTATAGGAGATGTTCTTAAATTCTGTGAAAACACACAATGTCCTGGTTTTGTGAGGCTAAAAATCCTTGACGTACACTTATACCTTTTGCTTCTGAGAACTGTCACACTGCACTATTAGTTCCTGTCTGTCCCTTTAGCCCTTCCATCTGGTCACAAAAGAATAAAATGCTAGGTAGCATATGTGTTTTTGGCTCTAGGGACCACAAGGCCTCTGTGGCAACTCTCTAACATGTCACTATGGCAGAAGTGAGTCGGCAGGCTCTTTTTTTTTTTAGTCTGTTTTGGTCTGATTTTATTTTTGTTTATTTATTTATTTTTTATTTTTCATATTTTATTTACATTTCAAATGTTTCCCCCTTTCCAGATCTCCCCTTTGGAACTTCCCCATTCCTTCTGCCCTCCCCTTGCCACTATGGGGGTATTCTCCCACCCACCTACCCACCTACCCACCCACCCACCCACTCTCGTCTTCCCTCCTTGGCATATACTGGGGCCTCTAACACCCTCAGACCCAAGGACCTCTCCTCCCCCTGATGGATAACAAGACCCTACTCTGCCTCATTTGTGGCCAGCACCATGGGTCCCTCCATGTGTATTCCTTGGTTGGTGGATCAGACTCCAGGAGTGGAGGGGGGGGTGTCAAGCCAGTTGCCACTGTTGCTGCCTCGATGGGGCTGCAAACTCCCTCAGCTCCTTCAGTCCCTTCTCCAAGTCCTCCATCTGGTACCTCACACTCAGCCCTACTGTTGTTGTGAAGTGATTCTTGGGTATTTCAAACTTTTGGGCTAATAACCACTTAACAGTGAGTACATACCATGTTCATTCTTTTGTGACTGTGTTATCTCGCTCAGGATAATATTTTCAAGATCCATCCATTTCTCTGCGAATTTCATGAAGTCATTGTTTTTAATAGCTGAGTAGTATTCCATTGTGTAAATGTACCACATTTTCTGTATCAATTCCTCTGTGGAGGGACATCTGAGTTGTTTCCAGCTTCTGGCTATTATAAATATGGCTGCTATGAACATAGTGGAACATGTGTTTTTATTACATGTTGGAGCATCTTCTGGGAATATGCCCAGGAGTGGAATAGCTGGGTCCTCAGGTAGTATTATGTTCATTTTTCTGAGGGTCTGCCAAACTGATTTCCAGAGAGGTTGTATCAACTTGCATTCCCACCAGCAATGGAGGAGTGTTCCTCTTTCTCCACATCCTCACCAACATCTGCTGTCACCTGAGGTTTTTATCTTAGCCATTCTGACTGGTGTGAGGTGAAATCTCAGGGTTGATTTGATTTGCATTTCCTTGATGACTAAGGATGTTGAACATTTTTTTAGGTGCTTCTCGGCCATTCGAGTTTCCTCAGTTGAGAATTCTCTGTTTAGTTCTCTTCCCCATTTTTTGATAGGGTTATTTGGATCTCTGGAGTCTAGCTTCTTGAGTTCTTTGTATACATTGGATATTAACCCTCTATCAGATGTAAGGTTGGTAAAGATCTTTTCCCAATCTGTAGGTTGCCGTTTTGTCCTACTTACAGTGTCCTTTGCCTTACCTGATTTTATTTTTGTTATTTAGTGACTGGGGTAGATTCGGAAATGGGAAATACTTAATTCTTCACCAAAGGGGCCAATGAGTTGAAGTTACTGTGAAAAATACTGTTGACTTTCCAAAGGAAATTAACTATTTTATTAATCTGTAAGATCTAACTTGGAATCTTAAATCACAGTCAAAACAAAAATGTCCCACATTACTAAATTTTCCAATTTAAAATTAGCATCTGTAGCTGTGGAGATGGGCTAGTCTGTATAAAGAAGATTTGCAGGTATTAATGAAGTAGACAAAATGTCCAGTTTAATTTTAGAGTAGCCATAAATGTAGCTCATGGTACTATTTAGCACCCGTGTGACCCCCACTTGACCATCATCAACCCTCTGATTTCTCTTAGTAGAGGAGTGTAAAATTTAATTATATTATTATATATATATATATATATAATTATTCTATGTGTATTATTATAAAGAACATTCTTCTTCTCTATAATTATCACAAATAACTTATTTAAAACATTTTGTACACTTGGGCATGGTGACCTTCAACCCCAAGACTCAAGAACTTGAGACAGGAGAATCATGAATTTTGTGAGCCAGGAATACCCATTACCTAGGGAGTTCTAAGCTGTAACATATCTCTCTGTCTCTCTGTCTCTCTCTCTCTCTTTCACACACACACACACACACACACACACACACACACACACACACAGCAAAAAGAAATAAAAATTAACAACCGAAACACCTTTAGTATATCACCTAGTCAAGATGATGTGTAGGAAGCATTTAGTAAGGCTGGGATCGAAAATATTTTTTGATAAAATCTTAGGTATAAAGGGTAAATAAATATAACACAAATTTTTCCACATGTAGAAATAACCATATCATAAAATATTTTTAAGAGGGAACAATGCCAACAAGTGCTTTACAACACAAAAGAGTTGTGTATTTAGAAAGTGGATTTGCTAAAGAAACCCAATGTCTACCTTTGATCATTTCTATGCTTAAATAATCAACACAAGTCAAACAAACAAGCAAACTAAAAGGCTGCAGTGACAGCTCAGCATATAGAAACATTTAAGAGCTTGGGTTCCCAGTACCCACATAAATTCTGTATGGTTCTAACAGCAACTCTGCAATCCTAGAGTGTATGACATGCAGACAGGGATCCCCAGAACAAGTTGGTTACCTAGACCAACAAAATCAGCCAGCCTGAAGTGAGTGAGAGATCCTGTCTCTGTTTACATGATGGAGAGAAATCCAGGATGACAGCCTGCCCTTCACATGCACGCTCACACACGAGGACAAGCATGTATATATATACACGCACAATATTATACACACTTAAACAAGCAAAGGTAATCCCAATCTGGGTATAGAAAATGCAGATTTAAATAACATAATTTAGACAAGTAATTGAAAAAATATTAAGTCTTTCATTAAAATTAAGGCTAAAAAATAAACCCTTATTTTTTTTCTGCAGGGAGCAAAGTTTAATAAGACTTTTATTTGAGTTAAAGAAAAACTCTTGAAACTCTGTAACTAACGAGCACCCCTTTCCTCCCCATTCTTGCCCCAATGCTTGAATTACAGCTATTGGTTTCCAGCTTGTTCCCATGTCTCGTGGCTCGTGCCCCTGCACATTTGCATCTATCTTGTAAATTACTGTTATATTAGATTTTTCCAAGGACTATCTTGTTGTACAACCCTACCACTAGAGAATTTCCAGGGGGTTATTTTGTTTTCTACATTGAGTTAGAGTCTCTATGGCTTCCAGGAACCTTGCGGGAACTTAATTTATGTGTCCCATCTCCTTGGCCATTCTTATTGTGCTGTTAACTATTTCTGCTCTATTTTGTATTCTTTTCCATAGCCAAGCATCCTCTGCCCCCTTTCTCTTGGAAATTTCTGGCATCTCTTTTCTTCCCATGTATCCTTTCAATCATATTGTCCATAGTGTGGCTTTGCTATGCTGACGTTCTTAGTGCGTCAATCACTTATTCGCTCCAATTCTCAGTGATGTGGTCTCAATTAAGAATGAAATTAACAGACAGTCAACGTGGGTATTGAACGAACAGGAAAATACTGGTTATGCCATTTGCTGGACCAATATTAAGTTTGGCAAACAGTCTCCAACACTTTCATTATATAAGTGTGTATTTCACAAGTCACAGCACTTAGCTTACAAAATAACTAATTTTGCCTCCAGTAATTCTTGGAGGGCCTAATCATACACAGTTAAATATTTTCTGGGTATGTCAATAAAGGATCCTATTTTAATTTTAGAAAGATGAAGAACAATTTCCAATGTCTGTCTTGAAAACATTCCATGGGAGAATTATTGAAGGTAGATTTCATGGCTTGAGTGTTGGATGTTCAGACAGCCTATAGTTTCATTTTGAAGCAGACCCAGTATTGGCCGGATAGCTGTGACCCTTCTCCATTCAAACATTAAATGACCTACTATTTAGGAATGTAGTCAGTTTTTCATTTTCATAAGAAAAAAATGCCTTCCATCCTGACCAATTTCAGAGTTAATGAAATTATTAATAAAAGAGAATTTGTGCAGACAGATCATATAATCACCATATAATATGTCAGAAAATATAACCACCATGTCTCTCCCAAAAGGAGATGTGGCTTTTTAATCCCTCCAAGTATTTCATGTTATATTGTGGAAAAAAAATTATGAAACTGCACATTTGAACAATGCCATTTAGATTTTTTTTTTAATGAAATTATGCTAGTTTTTCTTTGTGGTTTAAACTGATGCTTAAGAAACAGCCTATTGGGTTGGGAAGAAGACTTATCAATTAAGCTCTTAGACTGCTCTTGTGGAAGACTTGAGCTTGATTCCTAACACCCACATCAGATAGCTCACAACTACCTGTAATTTTCAGCTCCAGGGGATTTGATGCCCCTGACCTCTCCAGGCACCTACATCCATGTGTGTGTACCCAGACAAAGATATATACACAAAAACAAAGTTAAAGATAATAAATTTTAAGGAAAATCACCTTTCATTCTTCAACAAGAGAGTAGAAGATAAAACAAGCTTTACTGAGACATTAAATGGCGGGAGCTAGAGAGATGGTCCGATGGTGAAGAGCAGTGGTTGCTCTTCAAGAGGACCCAAGTTCAATTCCTAGCTCCTGCATGGAAGCTCATAGCTATCCATAATCCAACTCCAAGTGATTTGGCACCCCCACACGGATAGACAGGTGGAACACCAATACACATAAAATAAAAAATTAAAATTACATGACAAAGAATATTGAAACTGAAGATGATAACAACATACAGTTAACTCAGAAAACTGTAAAAAAGAAAAAAAAATAAACAGGATTGTTGTAAAAGAAAAGCAATAAACAGGAGAATGTAGAGACCAATTCCATTTAAATGAAGCTCAGCCAAAATCTTTCAAGAGTCAATAATAAATTACTTACGGATACCTTGGATTTAGACGTACAAAGAAAATCAACAAGCTCCATTTATCTCTTTATTATTTTTACAGTACAGGGAATTGAAGCTAGAGCCCACATGCATTAAAGTATGCTCTACCATGGAGCTAGATCAGGGTTCCCTGCCAAGATTCTGTTATTTTATTTGTTTGCTTTGCACTTTCTGTTTTAAGGCGAGCCTTGTACTTTGGAACCTCCAGCCTCTGCCTGTCCCCACTGATCAACATCCTCATCTGTGAAATCGGAGGGATCTGCTAGCCTCTTCTCCGTCTGGCTGTCATCCAAACGAAAAGGACCAATGTGGACAGTGTGCTTAGTGTGGCAAGTGGCATCTCAGGCTGATCTCCAAATGGACACAGTTCTGCTTGCCTTGTCCTGCCCCTGGAATCAGACACCATTATTTTGCGTTTGAATTGACCAGTTACCAAGATCTCTCTAGTGTCCACAAAATTGCTATTATATTTTGATTATTTTTATTTTGCTACAAAATATCTCTAAAGCTCCACCTTGCTTATGCTATTTCTTTGTTTACCATGTGCAAAAGCATTCTCTAGCCTCTGTAGACCACCACAAGGCCCATCTAAGTGGCCCTCCATCCACTACACTGTGTTTTATAGCTTTATGTTGTCTATTATGCTGTGTCTCCATTAAACACATAAAGCTCAAACACACTGAATCTTGCCGATCAGTCCTGTGAAGAGTGTCACAGGGGGCCTTCCTCCCTGAAACTTCATGTCTTCCCTGGAACTGCCCGCCCTGCCCCTCCCAAGATCTATTCCCTACACCAAAACTTCACTTGGTTCTTTCCACTTCTAGCAAAGTCCAGTTTATACTTTGTCGCCAGTGACTATTCACACTGCACCCCTCCTGAAATAATCTTATTGTGTATTTCAAGTCATCAGGACATTTGAACTGAGCATCCATCCATGTTGTATGGAGGAATGCATTGAAATGCATAACATAATTATAAAAAATGCACATATTTGCAGGACTTTAATTCTTTCAGTCCATTAGAATAAATGCTGACAAAATTGCAATAATGCAATTTAAGCCTTTTGAATATACTAGAAGCCCAATGTATTCTTATTAGACTGAAATCTCCATTACCCTCTATCTAATGACATCATCTGCCCTCTCATTTCCCTGAACAACCTGATAATCCCTATAGCAGACTTGTGATGCGACATAGTTTGGAAAAAGTAATTTTTAAAAATTATTTCTCTTACTTTTTAAACTTAAAGTATGATTACATCATTTACCCCTTCATTTCCTCTCTCATAACCTTTCAATATACCCATCCCTGCTCTCTTCCAAATTCATGACCTCTTTTTTCATTAATTGTTTTTATACACACACACACATACACACACACACACACACACACATGCACACACACGGGTGGGGAGGGAGAGAGACAAACAGACAGACAATCATCAAAATAAAATACAAGAATATTGCTAACCCAAGTAAATAGATAAATCAAAATTTTTGTTTTGTTTGGTTTGGTTTTTTATTCTAAAGGATCATCCCAATATTGGGCACTGGATTGCCTTTGTTCTGTAGAAAGATAATGCTAGGAGTTCTAAAACTACTTTGGTGGTTCTTAGTGTCTGTGTATTAGAAATTGACAGAAAAAATCCCAGAGAGTTGTTTAGCTTTAGATAGGACAAGGCCCATAGAATGTGATTAAACTAACAAAGAAGATTGGAGCCATTACCAGATGCCTGACCAGTATTATTAGTGATTCTAACACAGACATACAAACACACACACACACATACACACACACACACACACACACACACACACACTCACACACACACACACTCACACAATGTCATGAGGGCTGGAGAGATGGCTCATCTGTTACGAACACTTGCTGTTCTTCCAGAGGACCGTGGTTTAGTTTGAAGCACTCACTGGTGGCTCTCATCCATCAACCATCTGTTAATCCCAATTCCAAAGGATCTAATATGCACTTATGCCCTTCTTGGGTATTGTGCACACATACAGGCAAAACATTCACACAAAATATGTTGTTTTAAAAGACTTTTAAAAATAATGTCATGAAAAAAATTTTTTAAAAATATTATGAGCAGTCAGAAAACTCAGCAGTCTTAAAAAGATCTTGGTGATCCAGAGAGCAGTTGGATTAAAAACTTTGTATTTTATGTTCTCTAAAAGAAATTGTTTATTTAACAGACACAATTGAGAAAATGAGTTTTCAAACATCCTGCAAAGTACAAATATTCATAATGGTTCAATATTATTCAACAAGAGTGAGTATATTTTGTTAACTATTGACATCAATTAAGAGTTATTATATTTATTAAGAGATTTAATACACATTTGTAATCATCTATTAATTTAAAGAATTTCTAAAATCCATTTTAATAGTTGTATGATTTATTTTAATGTAATTGAATAATCAGTTATACATGTATATAATGTTACATAATAGAACTTTCAAAGCATATAAGATGCTAATGAGGAGAAAACATATAAGAAACCTTCTGCATCCATTACAAGCAATTTTCAGAAAAATATCACAGCTATTTAAGATGAGCTTAGTTCAACATTTTAGTCCTTAATATAATAATGCATTTGGAGCTAAGTGACATAATTAATTTAATTAGTTCAGTACATATTGGCAAAAGACGTTGACTAGGATTACCTATTTCAAGTTTCTATGCTATCTCTGTGAAATCCTTCAGAACATTGGTCTTCATTCTGTTCAAAAACCACTCAGTGTAAATTTTAAATTTTATTTAATCTTTTAAGTTTAAACTTAATAAGACTTTAGTATAATTTTCTTAGGGTCTTCATGGAAATGCATGGTGTGACAGACACATTCAATGAAACAGAAACAAAGCAAACTAAGGCCCTCCCTGCAACAGTTTCTTTTAAGTATTTTTTTGAAAATAGAGGGATTAAAGCCTGATTTTTAAAATATGATTTATTTTTATTTTATGTGAATGTATCTTTTGCCTGCATATATGGCTGTGTGAGGGAGTCAGATTCCCTGGAATTGGAGCTACAGACAGACAAATGTGAGCTGCCAAGTGAGTGCTGGGATTGTAACCCGGGTCTTCTGGAAGAGGAGCCAGTGCTCTTAACCACCGAGCCATCCTTCCAACACAAAGACTGATTTTATAAGTTGTCTTTATACATTAAAAAGAAACTTGGCATATGTTCATTAACAGAGCATCTGAGGTGAGTGGAAGGATTAGCACTCAGACAAAAGTCATGGTGAAGAAACTTGGTCCCTTTACGTAGGGCTGGAAGATGTTGGAAATGAAAGATGGAGATGGAACTAGATTGTACCAACATTTCAACATCACAAACATCCAGCTCTTACTCAACCAAGAAACAATCCTTCTCTGAAACTTCTTTTGCAATTCCTGGAAGGGTCTATATGTCGATGAGGAAGAGAGAAGTATGCAGAGCAAAACTCAGAGCCGAATGAGTTTATCCTCCTCATGCTTTGTTTCCCTTCACTCTGACGTTATACGGCATCACAGCTCTCTGCCAAACCCAACTGCTCACGGTTCACTTCAGGGTCTGCTCTGGAAAGCATCGTTTGGTGTCAGAAACTGCTAGCACTCCATCCATCTCCTACCTCCTCTTCCCTCTCCCCACCAACCTCGTGTAGAAGCATGTCCTTGGATTAGACTCCTTTTGCTCCGAGCTAAGGATGATGTAATCCTTACCACACTTAATTATGTTGATAATGTATGATTACGTCGCCAATCTCAGAAGCCATTTTCATGCACATTTATTAGTGCTAGGTATAAAGTGGTCTTTCATATTTGTTCTCTCCCTTTGTCCTCACAATAATTCACAGGGCAGCTGGTACTCCGGTCTTCATTTTAAGTTGGCAGCTAGAGTCTAGTCTACATGACTTAAATTGAAGACCCCAGACTCCTCAGCTTATGAGTGAGTGAATGCTGTCATTTGCATCTAGGCAGGATGCAGAAGATAAAGCCCAGGCAGTCTCTTTTTCAGAATAGCCACTGACTAAAATGTCTTCTAGTCCAGCAGTTCTCAACCTGTGGGAGGTGCCCCTGTTGGCAGACCTCTATCTCCAAATATATTTGCATTATGACTCATAACAGTAGCAAGATTACAGTTATGAACAGAGATAATTTTATGGTGGTAGTGGTGGGGTCACGACATGAGGACATGTTTAAAAGGATTGTAGCTTTAGAAAAGTTCAGCGGCAGTTTTTCTTCCTCTTCACCTGCTATTGAGTCTGAGCTGGGAGCCCCTTGGGAACACTGTTGACATGTTTTGGGATATTTACAGAGAGCATCTTGGCTCATTCCGCCTTAGCATCCCAGCCCTGACAGAATACATTCCAAAGGGGGGGGGGGGAATGTCCCCAATATGAGAAAGCCTCAGGCAAGCTTTGTGACATCTGGCTTTCTAGATGACCTCTGTCTTTGTTCACTTCTGTTCTACTCATCTATGAGTGTTTATTTTCTATTCTATAAAGATCCTTTTCTCTCAGTGGGATTCCCAGGAAAATGTCCTGTGCCTTCAAAGGGACCAGCCAGACACTATCTTCAAGAACATCTTCTGTCCATTGATTTCAAAATCCCTTATACTTTGACAAGCAGCTTTAGAAAGACAGGAACTACAGACTCTACACTACTCACCACTATGAGCAAATAAAGCAACTGGTGGGGTTTTCTATTTCATTGAAAGCTAGGCCCACTTCCTGAAGCTTCATTCTCACCACTTCCTGGTGGTCCGCACTTTCATTTAACAAAATTAAAGTATTAAACAAAAAAGGCATGACCCTTACATTGCTATGGTCCTCATCCTGAAGATATGTCTAACCGTAGAATGCTTTTAAATCCGAGTCTCCATGTCTCCATTCATAAGATGGAAGTATATTAATATTACAGTACATTAACTTCCCCAGAGCAGTAGTGCAGGAAATGATTACCTCATTTAAAAGTTACTAAAATAAAAATTCTATCACCAAACAAATTAGATATTAAAGCAAGGCCCTTCCTTTCATTGCTTTTTTTTTTTCAGGAAATTGACTATATGGTCATTTTTATTGTAAATATAAATGTATTTATCTATTTCAACCACTTTACACCTTGGCTTAGTAGATGTTTTATAAGAACTTGTTAGATCAAACTAAGCTATCTTGCTTCTCCGCATGCACTGGCTTCTCAAAAGCACAGAAGAAACCTAAGATGTTTTCAGTTGCAATTTCTCCAGAAGCCTATGCTCAATTCAGATTCCAGTAGGGATAAGAAGAAATTTCAAACTCAGATTTTTAAATACCCATGCTACTGTAAGTCTCCTCATAGAAGATTCTTAAATCCCCATGCTACTGTAAGTCTCCTCATAGAAGCAGGACCTATCGTTAGGCTGATTATAGCAGGTTTGTCGACTGTGTGTTCTGAAAAGGACAAGATCAGATGTCACTCAGAGCAAAAATATGATTTCCTATGTTCCTGTAATGTCATGAGTCTAGAGAAATGGGTCCCCAGCAGGCAATGTCCTTTATCTATAAAAATAATCTGCTGGATGTATTTTGTTAATAGGATGCTCAACAGCACTCAGAAAATGTTGACACAGATGCAGTAACAATAGAAAATGGGGACTTATCTTCCTGCCATTGTCCCAGACTGCTGCGACATTCACAGACTGTTTTCCATGTGTTTCCCCATTAAAGCTAAATCATGTCACCATGAGTATAACAGAATATAATTAACTTCCAGAAAGAACGCTGATCTCAGACAGAAGGATTCTATTTCCAATACAGAGATGATCTTCGTGAGTAAATAGGGGGGGAAACACAGCTCCATAAACCACTGGGTGCAGTGTTGTTTTTCTTCCTCTACCTCTTACCCTAAAAACCCAGCAAAGCACATTAAAATCAGTCAATGTTCCATGCGCAGAACACTATAGTCAGTCATCAAGTCCGTGTTCAGGATGCAAATAAGATCTCTAGAGATATCACGTGACTAGGAATGCCTTTTACACTTTGGTCATATTTTGCAGGAGATTTCTTTTGTTAAGTATAGGGATACTTGTGTTGTAGATCTTCAAACACTTCTCTGCCATTTTCAAAAGCAATTAAAACCCAGTCTCTCTAATGGAGAAAAACTGATGTTCTGGTTTTCACCTTCCTCTGTCTCTGTACTTGGCTCACACATTGCACTGAATTCTGGGGGATTTAAAAAAAATTTTAAAAATTTAAAAGGAAACTGATATCAGTGTGTGATACCACAGTGTGGCATTTCCAGTGGATGTGCTCTTTACTCTTAGAGTGAGCTGGAACCTGTTTTCTGGGACCATTTGTTGATTGTCTTGTATGTTTATTTGACTAAATAATCAAAAGCCAAATATTTTTTCATGTAGTGATATTTAGCAATCTTTGAGATTCAGAGGTACTATTTGGATAGGCAATTTCTTTCCTTTTAAGATTCAGTTATTTATTTTAGGGGTGTGTGTGTGTGTGTGTGTGTGTGTGTGTGTACTTAAGTGTATGTAAGTGTACCATGTGCAAATAAGTGCCCATAAACGGCAACAGTAGAGGCAAAAGGAAAGGACCGGGTCCGCAGATCTGAAGTTTCAGTGTGGTGTGAACTGTCCACTGTGGATGCTAGGAACAGAGCCCCAGACTCTCTTAACCACTAGGTCATGCGTTAAGCCTGGTGACAGTACATTTGCATGCCTTAAAAATAAATATATTTTAAAATGATGTATTTCCTTCAATAGTTTATATTTATAGGCCCCCCCCCCATCTCTCTCAAAGATAGTTTAAAATGTGCTTTGTTAACCAGGTGGAGGAGGAGGAAGATGGTTGGTCAAAACCCTCTTGGAGGTCTGAGGTGGCGGCTCGGATTTGCCGCGAAAGCATACAGACCTGGGTCCAGATACCCAGCACTCACGGAAAAGCCTTGAGTGGCAGAATGTACCTCTGCTACTCTGAAGTTCTCTAACCAGCTCATCTCACTGAATTCAAGAACTCCAGATTCATTAACACACCCCATCTCAAAAAAAGTAGGTGGATACTGACTGAGGAACACATACAGTATTGACCTTCAGCTTCCAGATGCACATACATGCACCTTTGGGCATACACACACACACACACACACACACACACACACACACAGGTATGTACACATGCATGCACATACACACAAGTACTCACACATACATGCATACAAATACACACACACAAAGGCACGCATGCACGCATGCATGCGCACCCTCGTCCCAGCGTGCATGCGTTCGTGCGTGCACACAAAGTCCAATAGCTCAAGGTCCAGTCGGGTGATGTCATTTCTTATTACATCCATGGGAGGAGCTAATTCCAAGAGATGATTTAAAGGTACATTTAAAAAAAAATTAGAAATCCATCGTCAATTAAATCTGGCACTAACTAAAAGAATGATTGGTTAGAAGACTTTCATAACAACGAAGTTTCTCAGAACCTCAAAATATGTTAAAATTGTGGATTTTTATGAGAAAACTGTCTTTCGCAAAATTACTTTTTTTTTCTTCCACACAGAATTCACTTTGAGGATGCCCTTGGTAGAGTACTCTTCCTAAAAACTCACAACCTCTGACAGGCAGTCTCGCAGGAGCATTAACATGCTGCCCAGTGGGTCCCACTGTCTCCAGCACTAGACACCTTTGATTTGGTTAAATTGCGATCACTCACTTTAAACATTTACCAGGAAGATCTTCGTGTCAGAGCCTGTATGAAGCACTGGGCACCTCGAGATAAACAGTCAGGTCCTCAGCCAGATGTGGCTTTACTTCCTCACTCCGGATGTTGCCATTGGGAAAATGGAAGCTCTGAGGGCTGATGTCACCAAATGCTAGAGTGAAAGAGATTCGATGCTATACTCAAAGAGAGAACCTCTCCTTGGATGTTCAAACATATGAAACATTGTTTAACATCAGTACTGCTACAATAAATTATATCTTCAACAGAGTCAGTCCACAGAGCTTGGACTACTGCCCAGGAAGCTCTGAGAACTAGGAGTGCCACAGAACAGACTTTTCCGGATACTTGTACGTGTGTACTGTACACTCGAGCCTCAAGACCAGATAGTGAAGTCTGGCCCTTCAGGAAGCTTCCCTTCGCTTTTATTTCACTGGCTGGAGGCTCTTCTGTTTTGTGTGTCTTTGAAATTCCTCAGTGAGATGAAGTGGCTTCGGAAGCCTGGGATTTAGCATGGGATCTTGTGAAGGTACAGTCCACTGTGCACCCGGGTTGCCAGTGTTCACTCCACAGTCACCTGCCTTAGACCTCTCCCGAGTATGAAGCAGCTGCCACTTCTTTTGCTCAAAACCTGCACAGATCAACTCTTACGACTATACAGTAAACAGAAACAAAAATGATGTTCAACACCATGTCCTGCAAATGGAATCTCTTTACAATATCCCAGTTGCGTTTCTTAACGAGAGTCAAAAGTTGGTTCTGATATTGGTTGAACAGGCTAATATTGATGTCATTTAGCTTTACTTTCAAATTCTTGTTATAATTTAAGAAAAAAACGAATGTGTGATTAATCCAAAGGACCAAAGGTTCATTAGCAAATCAAACAGGAAGGGGGGTGGGAATTCCACATGCTGAATTCTTAGGGTGCCTGTCACCTTAACTGTAACCTGCAGCCCAAAGAACACTCTGTACAGCATCATTTATTGGGTTTCCTTCATTGTTTGTTTACTGTTGACATCCTGAGGGAGTGACATGGTGAGTGAATGCATGTGCATGAATTTCCTTCATTCATCACAATGTCTGTCACATTGACACAATGTCTGTCACAATGAAAGTCACAGCAAGTCTGTCTGCAGAGGCTCTGAGCATGAGTCACGTCATCTCTCTATCCACATGTACAGCAGAATCATCTCAAGCTAGGAAGACATGGATGTGAACAGAAAAATTCTTGATGTCCATTTCTGCATTCCCAAGTCCAGCTTTCTATTTTCCCCTTCTCTACCACACGTACGCCCACAGAGACAGTAAACATGCATTTAACCATGTACTCATTCACTAATACACACATATGCATGTACACTTGCATACTTGCCCACATGTGTACAGTCATACACTAATACCTTGCATCCATATAGACTATAGTGCTGTACACAGACAGACTTGCATGCATTTAGTTGACACATGTGGACACACATATGCACATATATAATTATAAACTTATTCATATACCCTTAGACAAAAATATATGCACCCAATACATACATATCAACATACATAGGTTCACACATTTGTGTTGTAAACATAGGCATGCATGAAGAAACACAAAGAGATAAATGCAAACATGAGTTCTCACAAAGATACATACTCAGTTATGTATGCATCTACACTATCTCTCTCTCACACACACACATACACATTTATCTATTTATATGTCTATTTGCAATAGACATAAAGACCGGAGCACATATGTGCAGTCATACACACATACTCACAATCAAAAATGCACTCATAAAGTACATATATGTACTTTCAAAGAGAGTTACATGTACGTATACTCACTTACAAACATACAGGGTTACACGGAGACATGTGCACAAGGACAAATACAGAGGCACACAGATACATACAGGGACAGAGATAAATACACATGCACACATGCAAACATAGGCATATATACACATCTTTTCTTTTTATTTCTTGAGGGCCATGCTTAGGGTCTTTCCCTTCCTGATAATCTAGCTGAAGCTTCTTTATGCCTTTACTCGGTGGAGATCCATGCCAGATGTTGGGTCTGGTTCCACAGCAAAGTCACTGTGGCCATAGTTTTGCAACCGAAGGAACAGACTTAAGATAAGCCTGCTCAGGAATGAGGAGCAGGGGGTCTGGAAAGAGATAAAGGAAGCAGCTGACCCACTCAACCTCTGACCTTCCCTCTCCCTCAGATTCACCACTGCTGACGCACAGAGACTTGCCTCAGGTTTTATGAGCAGCTGTGTTGTAAGTAAATAAGAGGCAAGGTGAGCTAGGAGAGCAAGCCTGTGACCTGTGACCCTGAAGCATGACTCCAGGACAGTCACTGAGAACTAGGCTGGAATTCCTATCCCACAGTGCTCACCAGATGTCTCTAACCCTCTCTGAGCTGATTTTGTTTCCTCATCCATTGTTCAAGCAGTTCGACCCTCTTCTCCTTTACTCCACAAGTTTGTTTCCAAAGCTTGGGTTCTTCTGAGTGCTGCTGGGGCTGGTAGACTCCCGGGTTACCTTTCAGCCTTTGTCTCTGGTCTTCTCATTTTTATGGAAACTTCACCCATGGAAAGCATAGGTTGAATTGAGAGAGAGAGAGAGAGAGAGAGAGAGAGAGAGAGAGAGAATGAATCTATGTGGTGTGATATGTTTGAAGAAAGGTTGTTTACTACTTAACCACAGCAGAACCATTGTGTTTTCTTTAAAAAAAAAAAAAAATAGTAATAAGACAATGGATTCTTTAAAGAAAGTCAAAGTGTTGTTTTCCACTACTCAGATAAAGCCAAGATTACCTTTCAAATGTTTTTTGGTTTTTGTATTTTAATCTCCTCTTACTACACACTAGAACAGCAGTGTCCAGTTAAAAGCATTCTTAAATTTAAATTTTCAGGGTCCAGGCGGGCAGAAGGTGTTGGCATGGAGCCTAGGGCTTTACACTGATTTTTAACAGGTTTTGAGACACCAGAGCTTCCAGAGAAGTACTTTGTGGAGGCAAAACAGGCCAGGGCCACAGCTAATCAACCTTGGATTCTGCCCTTTGAAAAACTTTGAAAGTGAATCTATTATACATGGCTAGGACTCCTTAGCAGAGATTAGTTGGACTCTGAAATATGAATATTTCATAGACACTCTTTGGAACTGCACTAATATAGTAGAGAAATTGTCAAATCTTAAACAAATCTTCCAAAATATAGATACGGAAATAGTTACTTCAAACCACCAGACAGATAGAATTCCAACTTAATGTTCTGTATTTTCCTGATCCACTGTAAGACTAAGGAGGAACCTACAGGGTAGTACATTGGGAACCTCCTAGAGATGTACATAACCATCTGTTTAGTTAGAACTTAAACCAAAGCTGTGAGCCAGCCACTGTAATCAACATTGCCTACGGGCACCAAATCAATCAAGTAATGGGAGCAGCTAAGCCCCAAAGATACTTCAGTACTGTGGTTGTTACAGGTCCCTGTGGGTTACTTTCCTGTCTTGGCTAAGCCACATAAAGGTATCCTCTGTATGAATAATATATTTTTGATTTGTCCTGCTGCCAAAAAAATAAAGACGTCCGTGTTGAGATAACACATTCTACATGACATAATCACACATCTACTTTTTATAACCAATGTTATCTTTGACACCAGACTAACTTTAGTTAACAAAAGTTGGGCACGTTAGCTCACCATTGAACTCCTTAATAATACACAAGACTCTTCAGGTAAGTGAAGAGTAGTAGGTTAGTTACTACCAGGAAGTTAGTACCAAACTTCAGGTAGTTTGGTTATTATTGATGTGCCATGATTTGCCTACCATTGGATTTACCCTTCTGTTCCTCACTCCTTTCTGAATTCAAGGAGTTTCCTCATTCCATGCAGAGGCTGTTTTCTCCTGGACCTTTCATATGACTTTATTTTGCATTCTTTTAACGCATGTTTGAGGTAAATTGAATTTTTCTAATGCAGCCTCAGGTTAAAGGTCTGCTGAAGTCAAACATTTCAGTCTAAATTCCAAGGCTTTTCATAATCCTTCGCACAGGTTCTGGAACTTTATCTCCCCCTTAAGCAACCCATGCCCCTCCTCCCTAAGGTTTCCTAATGATCTCATGGCTCAGGCATTTGGCCCAGGAGCTTTGGCCAGACCATTCCAGATGAAGGTGACTTGGAGAGGAGTAGGTGAAGATCTCTGTGAGGAGGGAGAGGCTTTTGCACATTTGCATGTCAGTCCTAACTAGAGGACTATCTGACAGGGGTGTTCTTCCCCTTTATTTTCTTCTGGTTAGAGATCAAACAGAAATAACATAGTGATAGAATCTAGCCGCAGACAAATAAGATAAAATAGAAATAACAGTGATACAGTACATTTCAACTATTTTACAACTCTCCAGCATCTATACTTCATGCTCAATTCTTATTTTAACTGACATTTCCTGTTACTGCTTTTCTGTCAAGAGTACTAGCTGCCCTTGCTGTTCCATTTCTGGTTTGAAGATAAAATATTCATCTGTTACCTAAACAAACGTCACAAAATATAATTACCAATTTGTTAGCTAAAAAGTGTTCGAAAAGATTTGATAGCGTAGTGAAAATAAGCAGGATTTACAGGAGTGAGTGCTTGCCAACTTATATTTCTGACTTTTTTAAAAAATATTTCTCTCTAGGTGAGAACAGTTGTTAACTGAGCGACAAAACCAAAAATCTAAATACCACAATGTAAATATCCACATATAAGAATACGTAAATGCACAAAACACATGACCAATTTAGATATTGTTCTCCTGTGGAATATTCAAATAATAGGTAGTATCTGGCCTCCAAAATCGCCAGACAGATTTATAATCATATGACTACCATATGAGACACAATGAAGTGTTTTTAAAGATTCTTTTCTCAGTTACGTAAAATAGTCATGAAGCCTCAGTTTCTTTTGACAGTAGATAAGTAGTTGATAAGTAGAACATATTTTTAAAACTATTTGTTATATGTAACCCTTAGAAAGGAGAACATAGCAAACAAAATGTCCAGTTCTAGATGTTGGATCTTACCAAGGAAGTAACTTATAAAGGAAGTCAAGAGATTTTTCCCTGCCTCTGACTTTTCTGGCATCTCACAAGTACGTGGTCTGAGTCCCTGTCCAGGATGTTCTGAGGAGTGTCCATGAGATAAGAAGTCTGAGCAAATCTTCAAGAGAGGACAACAATAAGACACCCTACACTCTCTCCTCAAATCTCTGCGTCCTACTTAGAAAATAACATCTAAAGTGAAACAGTGAATCAAAGCTTCCCTTCCTTGCAGATACACAGGAACAGCAAGGCTTTTCTACATGTTATTCCTCTCAGGAACAGCATTGGATTGCAGATCAATGAAAATTCTTGCTATCTATTAAGACTCTCCATTGTGACACAATCTCTCTTCCCATTACAATGGAGGGTTTGTGACCAGGACACCTTTCTTTTCATCTACCAGTTCTTTTTGAAGATCACAAGGCATGAGGTTGTGCTTAATCCCTGGCCCTTTTGGCCAACTATCTAATCAGGGTAGCTAATAGCTCACTAAATCACTTTGTAAGGAAAAGAATAGCTGAACTTCTCAGAAACTAAGACTGATTAGAATAATAATATGTAACATTCCTCTTTAAACAAAGACCCACAAAGAAGAAACGGACTTGTGACCCAGAGAAATACCCCATATGCAGCCACCAAAAGAAGTCCAGATCACCTGACCGTCTGGTGATGGCTGCTGCTAGGAGCTGTTCCTCTTACTTGAAACCTGTATATTTTGTTTCTTTGTTTGTTCTGCTGGACCTTTAACAGTAGGAACATTAAGAGTCTCATCATTTATGTCAAACCTTATTTTTAATAGACTGACTGTAGAGCTCAAGAAGCAAAGTTTTACTCAAAAGAGAGAAATGAATAAGAAATTAAAAAAAAATAATAATGTCATAACAAAAGCATAGGCCCTCCTGGGAGAGATTCACATTACATTTAAGGAGGCAGAGAGATAAGGAAGCAAAAGGAAGGAGGAAAAGGAAGGAAGGAGAGGGAGTAGAAAAGATAGCATGGTGGTGTCAGAGAAAATACTGTTATTCGATTTTTAATATTACTGTATCCATTTATCCATTTACTTATTATTTTTGATGCGAGAAAAGATGCATAATGTTTGTGTCATGTAAGCAGTTCATTATCTCTACCCAGCCTGATTGGCATCCTGGAATCAAATGGGGCAGCCTTGAAAGCTAATGACCAGATGACAAGTACAGATTCATCAGGAACAGATGTCCTCTTTAGGTGCTTCCATGGAATTTATAAGATATATGCAAATTTTTTTGTACAGCACAAAAGTTGCTGAAGACATCACAAAAAAGCACAGCTGTCTGTCTTCCAGAAAATCATGGGGTACTATCATGCCTTAGAAGAATATACTCATAATTTATTTGCACATAACTGTAGACTCATTGGTCATATTTCTAAATATAGCGCTGATTTATGAGCCTTCTTATAAAATATTTACATGTTTTACTCTATCCCTTCAAAAAGGAAGTCTATTTGCAAAATCATGGTGTTGACATCCCTATATCACAGGATCTAAATGGTTTGCTGGGGAATGCCCCAAAAATAGTTTATGGAAAAAAATCTTCATTTGTCTTGATTTATGTTGTAAAACATTTGCTTAGCAAATACTCCACAGTGGCAATAAGAGAATATATTTCGAAGGTGCTCATTTTGATATTTTGTGAGAAATGAATCTTGGCATTGAGATCAGCATAACCTGATATCAGCAGAAACCATTAAGAGAGAATGACCAGTGTGTTAGCCAGATATTTAGTGTTCATGGTTATACAGTTGTGTGCTCTTACTCCTGAAAAGAAATAACTTCTAGGCAGTAAAATTTGAGTTATGATGTATGCATTCATAGTTATATTATGTGGAAATACTAAGTGCTAACATCTATGGGAAATGTAAAATGAGGAAGAGAGAACAACAAAAAAGATAAATATGAAACGAAACCATCTATTCTAAAGAGCTCTTATTTCTCCAGAGTTAAAAGATATGAGCATCTAAATGCTTCATATTTAAAAGCAGTAATGTTTGGGGTGTTGTGGTTTTGTTTTGTTTTTTAAGAAAGTCATAAGGTTCATAATTCACCTAGGTAGAGTTTTTAAGCCAATACACACAGTCTAACACACCTGTACCTAGAGAACATGAGAAGCCACAAAATGCCTGAAGAGTCAGGCCTGGAAGCTCCTACACTCCCTGTCCAGATTTTTAAAATATTCCTTCCACCTCTACAGGGATAAGGGTGGGGCGTATGGATTTGGGTTGTCAAAAGGAACAGGGAGATGGTTCAGTAGGTAAGTGCATGCCATTAAACTGAAGAACTGAGTGCAGAGCCCAGAACCCGTGTAAGAGCAGTCTTGGTCTTCCATGATTGCAAGCTCAGCACTCCTACAGGGAAATGAGAGACAGAGAGTGGAGAAGGTACAAAGGGTTGTAGACCCCCTATCCTGGTGTATGCAGTGGCAAACATCAGGAGACCCTCTCTTAAGCTGTGAGAAAGATGAGGTCAGACACAAATGGTTGTCTTCTTACCTTCACATTCATGCCGTGGGACATGGCCGCTTATACCAAGCCACCCACACTCTTATACTAGATAAACAATAATAAATAAAATTTTAAAAGATAGAGATGAATGATGTGAACTTCAATAGCAGAACAGAAATGGGATTAGATTCTGCAAGGTAGGACACTCGGGATCCTTGCATCCCAGAGCTTCTGAAGGCTATGGGGCTTTGTTTGTTGTTTCTTATAACAATGTCTTTGCTTGAGAGTCTTTGTATCTGACAACAGCCTCCATGACTAAATTTCAGCCATTCACAAAGGAAGACAATATCAATGCCTTTCATATCTGCCTCACTCCAACACTGAACTACCCTGGTTAGTGGTGTAAGAATGAGTAAAAAGAAGCAAGAATCCTGGGAATATTTATAGAATCTTGAAATATCTTGGGTAGCACCCAAGTCATACAGAATCACATACAGATCTATGTACCTCTGTATGGAAAAAAGCAAGACTTCTCTTGAGGTGCACGAAACTATCAAAGGATGTGGTATGTCCTTACTTCACAGGCAAAAAACCACAAGCATAGAACAGGCAGGGTTTGGAGATGGTTCAGGCCTCACTCTGGAGCACTTAAAGGAATTTATCCCAATAGGAATTGCACTGTGGTGTGTAACTCACCTCCCAGCACTTTCTGGGGCTGGCAATTACTCCTGTATTATATCTGATATCTTCTGATTCAAACCCCTATCATCTAGCTTGGTTGTTTGCCTTAACCCAAGCTGAGCAAATTATTTCCTTTGCTACCAATTACCCTAGACGAAGCCGTGTGACCAAGTAACAAAATTCTTTCTTCAGCCAAAAGCTATATGCAGACATACTGGGATTATTTTTGGTCTTGTCCTTTGGCAAGAGAACTCTGTGCAGAAGGAGTGGGACTCTGGGGCTCTCAAGCACTGTAACACTTCTTCCCTTTGCTTCCTTCCTTTATTACCTTTTTTTTTCCCAGAAAGTTGCTAATGCTCTGGGCTGAGATTTAGCAGTTGAAACGGAGGCTTCCGAAGCTGGACTGTGACCATCTGAACAAGTCTGATGTGGCAATGCTGGAAAAAAACAGCATCACAGGACCCAGGACTGTCAGCGGAAAAGTAACAAAGAGTAGAGGTTACTGAAGGTCACAAGAAGCGCTTAAGCCTGCTCAAGTTGTAAGGTTACTCACCAACTCACCAGCTCGAGTCAGCCTTGAAGTCTTAGCATCCTCTTTTTGCCAGCTGCTTACCTCTCCCATTGTGCCTAGCTGCACTTGTCACTATGATGTTGCTTTTATAGGCAGACTCAAAATTTGAAGGGGACATAATATAACAAGAATTGAACCTGGTCCAAGGGTCATCTCAGAACCATGGTAGGCACTCCAGCTGCCAGAAAGACCAAAAGACCTTTCACAGATGTCAGGAACTACAGGTGATTTCCAAAAGGTGAATCCTGTAGATCCAGGCAAGTTTGTGTTAGGGCAACAGGTTGATGAAAACAAAAGTAGTTAGCCTCACATCATCTGCCCTAACGTGGCTGGAAGATGTGGTTAGTAACCTTCCATCAAGTGTTCCGACAGTAGAGCTACGGAAAGACAACCAGCGTAAGGAGTTACTTGCGCCTTTTTACAAATTGAACTTTGGAGTATGAGATAAACATTATTAAGGAATGCTCATTTCCCCTAAAGACAAGCTGATTTAAAAGAAAAAATGGAAAGAAAAAAGAAACTGCAACTCCAAAATAAGCATAGACGTGGATTAGGAAGTTTGTGAGTGTTTCCATCCATAAATGAAAGATGCCTGATGTCCTGATCTGTCCAGGAAGGCCCTCTTGGAGGAAGATGTGCTGTGTCTGAAATTTCAGGAAAGTAAGAGCTGCAATGAGCAAGCTGCTTATTTTCTTCTTCCATTGAAATGCCCACGGATTCCTATCTTTTATTGAACAATACAGTCTTTCTTTGCTCCGTGTTTACTGAAGGCATCCTTTAATCACTTTGAGGAACAGTTCCCCTTCCCCCCCCACAAACACTGAGCTCACAGGCACGTGGGGGTTGGGGATAATAAAGGTGCTTGTTTCCCATTCAAACTGTAATTGGATTAGTGGGAATCACACTGGCAACTTTGTTTCACTTTGTCCTGCAAAGGGAAGGGAAAGTCCAGAGTGGGGAAGGCCACAATGTTGTTGGCCAGTCTATACTTAACACAAAAATAAGTAAGTCAATCAATCAATCAATCAATCATTAATCTCTTCCCAAGGTTCAAAGTCTGCCCTCTGTCTTACTTTACACCCCTCCCTCCTCCACTACTTCTTTTTTGAAAATGAGATTCTTCGGATAGAGACAGAGATTTTCTTCTCAAACAAGGTGTGCTGATAAGACCGCTGCCAAAGCAGGACAAAGAACGAGTGACCATCAGTCTTGTGCTTCATTCTTTTTTCACTGAAAGGAGTGTGGTGACACAAACTTCTTTTCCAGACCACAGGAGACTGAGGCAGGAAGGACAGGTCAAAGCCAGTCTTGACTCTGTAGCAAAGCCGAAGGTAGTCGAGGCAAACCTAAAATTCTCTCTCACAACATTAGAAGCAAAAAACTGCAGTCTGTTGGAGGAAGTTGGAGAAATGTGAGTCCGTGTCTCCTATCGGTAGAAATGTCAAAGGTTACACCACAGTGGTAACCAGTATGGATATTTAACATCAGTATCACCATACGACACAGGCTCTCTCTTGCTGCAGTAGCCTAAAGAGGAAGACAGCCAAGTACCCAGTGATGGACAAAAGCGTACAGGGAACTTAATGTAAACACCTGGCAGACTATGTCTCAGCTTTTAAAAAGAAGCTTCTGCAGAACCCCAGGTAGACCTTAGAAACAACGTGGCAAGTGAATCTCTCACAAAAATGGCAAGCATGGCAGGATCCTCCACATATGAGTGGCTGAGGGAAATCAAAGTAGAAACATAGGAAGAGTGGTGGCTGCTCAGGGCTGCATACAGGGGGTTTGCTGAGTGATACACAAGGCATCAGTTCTTCATGCCTGTGCAGGTTCCCTTTGCCTTTAGTTGAGCATGTGACTGTTTCACCAACCAGTTTACACTAGACTGGGTACAATTTTCTTGAGACTCTTTCAGGGGAAAGAGAGCTGCATGTGGTAAATAAAGCTGCCTGGACTGCTAATGCAGAATGTTCTCATATGTGCTACCATGAGAATGCCCAGTTGAACTCTCAGCTTGGCACACCCTTGTAAAACTGCATGAGGTACCCATTTGAGAACTGGACAAGTAAGTCTTTCCCATGTTTCTGATACACACACACACACACACAATCATAAGGAAAAAATGTTTTATATTGCAAAGTTTGAGAAAAGAATTAAGATGATACATGATGTATTCATGCATTCAGACTATTATTTTAAAAAATACCACAATTAGGATAGCTTATCAACAACATTTATTTCTCATGAATTCAACATCCACTATCAGCATATTTGATATCTGGTGACAGTTCGATTACTGTTTCACAAATGGCCTAAATCTATCATCTGTCACCCACGGCAGGGTGGGGTAAGTTTCTATCTATGTGGAGATCGTGACTACACGTGGGCCTTCATGCTTGGGTGTGCACACACAAATATCTATTTGGTGTGCCCGGTATTTGTAGAGATGCACATGGAGGGTGCTCGTGTGTGAATTGCACATATAGGCCTCAAGACAATCATTTCCCATGCACTTTACACTTTTGTTTTTATACAGTCTTTTTCACTGGTATAATAGGTTTTTCACATATATAATAGGTTGGCTGGCCAATTATCTCCAGGAATCCACCCGTCTCTACCTCCTGAGTGCTGGGATTAGAAGGGATTGTAAGCAAATGCCCTTTTACCTTTAAAAAAGCAGTGGGTGAAACCATTGCTTGTTGTATCCGTATCTTCAATGGCATAGCAACATAGGTTCAGAGAGTAGAGGTGTGCAGCAAATAGAAGATTCCAAATGCTGGTGGGAGAGAGGTATTGACAACATCCAACTTCCTGGGTTTTCTGAAGAAAACTTGGGACTTGGAAAAAGCCAAACAGTGAATATGTGAAGAAGCCATCCCTGGAAAGCTTTGCAATAACTCTAGTGCTAATTCTACAACCACATGTCAGGAGGCATCATTGTCACTGTGATCTGCCGCAGGGCTGGTGTTCCTCCTTGTCCCAGCCTGACAGTTAGGAGCTGCATCCTAATAAAGACAGAATAACATGAAGTCATTTAAACTGTCGAAGTGTGTTAGCTGACAGATGCTCACCTAACTCACACAGATGTGCTCTGTCACCATGTGACTAATGCTCCCCAGAAATGAGGAATCAAGTGTTAAAAATCCAGAAGAACAGAGTCTTTTGAATAGCTTCATATTTTTGGTGTAGTCACTTTCATACAATGCCTCCTTCCCCTGAAAAAGAAACCCATCTGCCATACATGTGATTAACCACGAGGATAGGAAAAAGCTAGCTGTCAAGGACTTCTTTCTCACAGCATATAAAAGTCTAAATATCATAATATGTGCTAGGGGCTGGTTTTGTAGCATAGCTGGGAGGGTGCTTGCCTAACATGTATCTTAAGGCTCTGGGTTCATTTCCCAGCTCTGCAAAGAACCAGGTATAGTGGCACATGCTTGTAATCCCAGCACTCATGAGGCAGAAGAAGGATCGGAGGTTTAAAGTCACCCTCCATTACTGAAGCGCTACAGAAGACTCTGTCTCAAAAATGAAAAGAAACAGCCGAATAAAAAGAAACATAGCAGTGCCATACTTTTTCCTATAATATTAAAAGATAACTGTATTAGAAACGGTTAATGTTCTGTGCATTAGACTATGTCTATAGATCTAAGTGATAGTGCATTTTAAGTTTTATTTCAATTTATCATTAACATATAATTCTACAATAAACTGTAGTGCTGACATTCTGATACAGGTATACACTGTATGATATTAGGCCTATCCATCACTGGAAACATTTATCATCTTTCTAAGGCTACAGGAAAGAAGATTCTCCTCCAGGGCACATTTAGAAAACTTTAGATCATATATGTACATCTGTAATTGGTTAATTTTATGACTAAGCTCACCTTTTCCTGTGACGCTTTATTCAGAGATATTAGAAGCCAGCAGCCAGTATCATTGCTTCCCTTATTTTTCTACAAACACAAGTGTTATGTATAGGATCACTAAATTTGTCACTCCCCACAAGAGGTAAATCACAGTCATCAAATACATTTCCCTCAGGTCCTTCTTTATTTCACAGTATGTGCTTTTGGCACTTTCTGTGCTACAGGGGGAGTATTTAGAATCTGAATGTTTCATTGAGTTGGAAAGACAGCCCCAGATACCACCAAGCCCACTACAGAAATTCATCCTTACATTCTATTCCTCTTGAACCTCTCCTGGGAGTATAATTTATAGTAATCAGGGACATAACTGAGAAAGTGAATATATATCAAAAGGATTTAATGGATTAGCTTTCACAATAAAGTCTGAGTACACCAATGATGGCTGCTCTGTACTGAAAGGGCTAAGAATCTAGAAGTAGCTCAGTCTATGAGGCCGGCTCTCCCAGCATTTGCAATATGACACTGAAGGCCTGACTGAAGGCCTAGAGAGCTGCTGGTCTTCAGTCTATGTTGGGTTGGTTCTAATATCAACAAAAGAATGCATCAGCAACAGGATATTGGCAACTAGCAAGAGTGAAGGAAAACAAGCCAAAAAAAAAAAAAAAAATAGGTTTCATTTTCTAAATCCTTGTATGGGAGTTAGAACAGAAAGTGTTGATCACATATAGGTTTGTCTTTCCACTTCAAATAATCTGATGAAAGAAGTCCCTCACTGGAGTATCTAGAGATTTACATTTTTGTTGACTGGAGATCTACTCAAGTTGACAACCAAGAATAGTCCTCACAACTGGTATGCTCCATAATTCCAAAGGTTAATTATTTGTGTATATATGTATGGTGTAGGTTCTTGCACTGTAGAGTTAAGAATAGCCCTGCCAACCTCCCAAAAGCTTGAATTACAGTCATGTGTTATCACACCTAGTTCAGTCCCAGTCTTCCATTCTTAGCCCTCCCCCTATTAGCGAAGGGAATATCAACTTCAGCCTGAATGCATTTCTACATAATGTCTGCTGATATGAACATAATAATTATGCATATAGATATTTACTCATCAATAGAAAACAACGTATATAGTCTATTCTTAAAATAAATTAGTTTAGCTAGATGCAAAATAAACTTGAAAGCTCAAGCCAGGCCTGGTGACCTGAGAAACTTAGAGAAACTTTGTATCAGAACAGAAAAATATTAAAAGACATAGGGTCATAGCTAAGTGATGGGGCACTTGTCTAGTATGATCAAATGAAGGAGACATGGGGATGAAAACTCAGTATTACAAAAAATAAGATGGGGTCTAGGTTGGATTCACTGACAGTGACCAAAGCAGCCCCTTAGTCTATGTATTATGCTTTCCATTAGAGAAAGATATAATGCTACTCTCTCCCTAGAGAATCCACATCCTAGAAGTGCAGCCAGCACAACTGGCCTGTTTCCAGTCACCTCTAGCTTGTGTGACTTGGAGTAACTTGTCTCCCCTTTGTTCATCTATATTTTTTATCTTTTCTACTCACAGTAAGAATCATCCAATTTTCAGTTAGGTCCAAAGATACTCAGCATTACCCAGAACTTTGAATGAGTTCCCTGTTCTGGATCCAGTACCATTCTGAATCGTTAGCTCTGGAGTTGAGAGAGTTTGGCACAGCACCACATCATTTGGGGCTAACTTGAGATCTGTCGGGGACTTGGTTATCATCTGTTAAAAATCTAAACAACATAGATGTAGAAGCTAGAAGAGAATCACTGAAGTATGGCTTGAAGCAATTAGAAAAACAAGTCAAGAATTTATAGACATTTTTACTTCTTATTCAATAGATATATTTGACTCATTTGTATTTTAAAATGTTGGCTTCCTTTTTCCTCTAAATTCTCTCATGCAAAGATACACACTGTCTGTGGATGCCATCTAAGTAAAAATGTACTCTATTGTTAGAAGTATGAGCATGTAAGGCAATAAGCTGAGCCTCCACCAAGACAGAAGAGGTAAAATGTCCACCAGACAAATAGTCATAGGCTTAGGCAGCACAAGAAATCATGTTATATTCTTCCAAAGTATCTAAACATGCACTATCAAATTAGAACAAGTACTCAAGATTTCTGTCCGCAGTTCCATAGTGTGATATAGCATCAGCCAGTTCTGTCTACTGCTGTGTAACACACAATCCACAAACAGAGTGACTTAAAACAATGACATTTTATTATCTCAATTTCTTACTTTCTGGAGACCCAGAGCAACTAAACTGGGTAGAATGTTCCAGGAAGTCTCATGAAGAAAATATCCAATGAAAATGCAATCCCCAAAAGGACTGAAGAATCCACAGACACCATGACTCACTCCTGAACTGTGCAGAAGGGCTTCATGCCTCAGGGGGTCTGAGAGTCCTACAAACATGGCTGCTGTCTGGTGAGTCATCCTGAGTGGAGAACCAGGAAGAGATCACATGCTTCTCTGATCACGTCTCACAATGACTCATCATCACTGTGTCACATTCCACATGGTAGAAGTGAATCCTGCAGGCTTCAGTCCACACACATACAGAGAGGAATTAGGATTCGTTGTTACGGAGAAGAGAGTCAAATAATGTGTCTACCCCTTACATCTAATAGAAGACCGTGTCAAAAATTACTTTTCTCATTTATATCATTCAGGGAAATACAGACTCACTCCAGAGGTTTAAGCAACTCTGTGTGTTAAGTGGAACCTTGGGACTGGCTGGGTAGCACAGTGGTAGAGTGCTTGTTTATCATACACAATGTCCTGGGATGGATTCTCAGCAAAACATAACATGCTTACGGTAGTGCATTCCAATAATTCCAGCATTTGGGAGGTAGAGGCAGGAGAATCAGAAATTCAAGGCCATCCTCAATGTCTTGGTTTGATTTCCTATTGCTGAGCTTATCCTGACAAAAATCAACTTTTGGGAATTGGTTTATTTCAATGTTCCGGGTTACTTTCCATCATTGCAGGGAAGTCACAGGATCCCTGGGACCAATCATTGGGACCAATGATAGGTCATGCTGAGTCTGAAGTTAAGAAGCAGAAAGCTGGATGCTTGGGTTTAGCTTCCTCTCTCTCCCTTTCTCTCAGTCCATAATTCAGGGACTAGAATGGTGCCACCCATCACAGGAGGATCTTACCTCAAAGTCATCAAAATAATCCCCTACAGGCATGCCTAAAGGCCCATTTCCCAGGTAATTCTAGAGTCTGCCCAGTTGCCAATTAACACTAACCACCACATAGGCTATGTAGTTAATCCAGGCTGGGATAAAAGAGATTTCCAACTCAAAATAAAAAATAATAAAATAAACTGAATTCCAGAGTTCAGTTTTAGGAAGGTAAGTGGATTTCAAACTATTCTAGAAGACCCTAATATGAAGAGTCAGGTCCTAGAGCCAAACCTTGGTAACCATGACTTATATTATCTCCATAATATCTTTTCTATGAAAGCCCACATCTGCCATTCAGGGTTTCTAGGCTCTACAGACAGCTCCACAAGGATTGAGGGGAGTGCAGAAAGTGAGAATATTCATAGACCCATAAGGAAGCAGGATGGCTAAGTTCAATGGAAAATAGAACTCATTCTATTGCTGCCATTCTCCTTTCCTTCCTGGCATTGACTGAGACAGCTGAGGGACTACAAGTACAATACTATAAAGTGACACCTCATGGAAAGCAGGCTTGCAGAGTCCATGACACAAGCTCGTAGTAAAGAAGCCAGACCATAGACAAAACATATGCTTTAGATGTGCATAGTAACCAATTCTTCAACACAGCTTTTTCTCTTATCCACCTACATAGACATGTGATGACTGCCAGGAGGTTGTCTTTGTGTACAAAGGGTGACAGTGGAAGATAGTTGTCTTTGGGGACACTTGTACTGGAATGAATGCCTAAGTAAAATGAAAAGCCAATTCATCACACTGGATTTTAAGAACTTATGAAATTCTCACTACAGTAAAGAAGCAAAGAACGTAGTCATTCGGTAGCAGCAGGTATGGTAGGAAGGAGAGGGCTATGTGTTAGACATTCAGGAGCCCCAAAGACAGTAAGCGTACATAAGCTTCCACATAACAGACAAACCAGTATGCCCTATGCTGGTTGGTTTAACTTCCAATTTGACCCAACCTAGAATCAACTGGAACAGTGGTTCTCAACCTTCCTAATGTTGTGACCCTTTAATACAGTATGGTGAGTGGTGACCCCTAACCATACAATTATTTTCTTGCTACTTCATAACTGTAATTTTGCTATTGTTATGAATCATAATGTGAGTATCTGATATATGAACCCCAAAGGAGTAGGGACCTAGCAGTTGAGAACCAATGGCCTGGAAGAAAGTCTTAATGAGAAATTAGCTATAGGTGATTAGGATAGCGTGTCTGTAGAGTATTGTCTTGGTTGTGAACTGATGTAAAAAGAAAAAAACAACCTAGCCTACAGTGGGTGGCACCACCCCCTAGGCAGTGAGTCCGGAAGAGCTTAAGAGTAAAGACACCTAGTTGAGCAAAAATAACAGGCAGGCAACATAGCGCATTCATTTCAGTCCGGTTTTGACTATGAATATGATGTGAGTAGCTGTTTATGTTCTTGCCTTGACTTCTTACTAATGAGGGACTATAATCTAGAATTGTAAGAATAATAAACACTTTTCTCACCTAAATAGCTTTTGGTCAAGAAATTTTACATTAGCAACTGAAATAAAACCAAAACAGGCCCCACTGTCAATGAAGAGGACAAATGAAGTGTGTGTGTGTGTGTGTGTGTGTGTGTGTAGTCTACAGAGATGGTTCAGTTATTAATGTACTTACAGCATAAACACAGTGGCGAGAAGTTAGCAGAGAGGAGATGAAATAAGGAAGACTAGGGATCAATCAGTTTGAGCAGCAAAGGAAAGCTACAGGTCTGTGTAGTTGGTAAGCTACTCAAGGGCTAAAATACCCCACAATTTCTTTCTTTCTCTTTATTATAGTTGTCTCTGAGCAAATGCAGTTAAAATTTTGCAGGTATGTGGAAATGACATGTTCTAAGTGCTGACCTACACATGTCATAGGATACAGGCGGAGGTAAGAGGATTACCTCAGGTCTCTCGTCACCTAGTACAAAAGAGAATCTCTTTGTTGGTCACTGTTGTAGATGTCAGGCTGCCTGTCCTGGAAGCTTCTGTGAATTCTGCATCTTCTGTCTTCTACCTCACTGTAGAATTTCTGGGGTTAGAAAACCACCCTGCTTTCACATGGGTTCTGGATATGAGAAATGGGGTCCTCATGCTCATGAAGCAAATGCTTTAGTCAGTAAGCTATCCACAGCTTGAATTTTTACTATTAAAAAAAAGAAGTATATGTATATGTATATATATATATATATATACATATATATTTGTTTGATTGTTCATTTAATATGTATGGGTGTTTTGCTTACATGTATGAGTGTGTGCACCACATGAGTGCCTGGGGCCTGTGGAGGTCAGAAGGCAGCTCTGGATCTCCTGGTACTGGAGTCATGGATGGTTGTAAGTGGTCATGTGGATCAAAAACTGAGCCTGGATCCCCTGTAAGAGCCATAAGTATGAAAAAGAGTCACTGGTAGCTAAATGATGGAGCCTCCTCTGTACCAAAGATACCATATTAGATATGTCTATACATATTTGATATGTATGTATGTATGTATGTGTGCATGCATGTTTCTGTGTGTCAAGTGTGTGGTCTGCCTGTTCATGTGGGGAGAGGGTAGAGAGAAAGAGGGGGATTTGCAAGAGCATCTGTGTCCCTTGTATAAATAGTTCCTTGATACCGTTTTCTACTATAGCCCCTGTGAAGAACGTATCTGTTGAGATATTAACCTTAAAATATCCCTAGGAATAAAAATGGTAACAATGATGTCATGTGGCTGTCCTTTGTACAGGACAACGTGCTGAAGTCATTCAATCCAGGCTTTGCCTCCATGGCTTCTTTCTGGGTGTCAGTGTTTTTCTGTTTATTTTTTAAAGAAGACATTTGCTCTCAGCTATTCTGCCCAGGCAGAATCTTCTCTTGAAATTGAAAAGAATTTAAAGGTGATCTATGAGGGTTAGAGGACCCTATGAGCATCATTAAAATCAAATTGGAATTCTCTCTGAGCTCTGAGCAGCTTCTGAGTTGTTCATCGTGAGTGTCAGCTGACAGTTTGTATGATGAGGTCAACCTCATCATAGCATCTGTGCTGAAAATGTCATAATTCAGAAGTTGACTTCAGTGTCATTTCCAGACCTGCGAGGAAGACTATATGTTTTATGTACCACGAGACATTTATTAATTAGCACTGATATATTACTACTGAAGTGAAATGATCTCCTGCGATCATTGACATATCTATGTTTACACTGTTATAGCAAAATAACTTTACATTAGTAAGAACTTAATTTACTCCATGAGCAAAGTTATGTAACTAGTAATAAGGAATGCAAAAGTAATTTGCAAATATAAAATTGCTTGAAGGAGCAAATGTAGAGAATGATGCTATTAAGATTATCATCAAAATTCAATTAAATGTTCACCAGCTTTTAGTTATGAAAAGGGAAGACATACAAGCCTGAAATGCTAGCCAACTGTTAAATATTAATTAATGGCAGTAATGTTTCCTGATTTAGCCATGAAAGTTGGTAAAGCATTTCAGATAAATGTTGACTGAAAGCAAATTCAAAAATTACCTAGAGTTTCCTTTGGCAAGTCTTAGGAGCTTGAACCCTCCCACATATTTACTGCTTAATTTTTTTTTCTGTCATGTGCAAACAGTACCCTTTTATTTCCTCTTGCTGAAAGAGTTACTTTCAGCCATATATGGCTTTAAAACCAGTTTAGAGTGGCTGCTGAAATTATTCACTCCTAGCCTAGAGCTAATTTTGGGTTTTGGTTCCTAACAATATTATCTGAGAAAGTCTCAAGTGAAAATAAGATCGTAACAAACACGTAAAACTTGGTGGCATTTACAAAGGGAAAGTGCATACATCAGGGGTATTATTTTATTTCTGCAGAATCTGTTTAGTCTAACAGTTTCCTATCACTATTCACTTTTTCAATCCAAGTGTGTGTCCTAGAGAACTTTGAACATCCTGACTAATTTCAAAGCCAGGCCATATCTATGCAATGACATCACCTTCCACTCCCTTGGACTGGGAACTCACAGTTCTCTGAACTGAAAGTTTGGAGCTAATGCCAAGGGTTGTCTCACCTGTGAGCGCATTTCCCATAAGCCTGGTCAGACCTGCCTGGGCAGCTGAGGCGTTCGGTGGTGATATCCACCTCTGTGCTTCTGACCTGTTCTGGACTGATTCTTCAGTCTTGTTAAGACTATGGTCAATGTCACAGCGACTGACAGGAACAGTTGCTAGCTTATCATTGTTCTCTCTTGATTGACCTGTCTCCTAGTAGTGAGAAAAGCACTGAAAGGGCTTAAGAATATTCTAGAATGGCCAATAAAAGAGACTCTGACCCATGTGAGGAGGAAGTTAGATGGTTAGTTTATTCTGAACATGGAGGACTCAGCCAAAGGTCCTTGTGCTGGTCTCTCATCTGTTATATGATCCAAGGCTAAGGTTCCCAGAAACAGAGACACAATGCATTCTAGAGCTTTAGTAGAACTCTGCAGTAAAGTGACAAACTGTCTCCTTGTCTTGCTTATACTATCAACACATCTTGCTAAACAACGACAACAAAAATGTAAATAAGATGCAGTGTGGATCCCCCTGAAATGGGATAGCAGGGCCTGATGCTTCTTGACAGTGAGTCTCACACTGGAGAACAATAGTTGATAAAAATAACCTCAAACAGTTCAAAGATGCTAATTTTCAAATGTACAATATGATTACACTTCCTTGACAGAATTCTTTAGCAAGTAGGAGACACTCCGTCCTGGGATTCCAAGATGGTAGGTAGGAAGGAAGAAAGGAGGGAAAGAGGGAGAAAGAGAGGGAAGAAGGAAGGGAAAGGAACATCACACACAGAAAACAGATGAATACATGAAAAAATCATATACTATACACATGATCATCACCACACACTGGCACATTCATCAGACATACACAAACACAATACCAATAAGTGCATATGTATTAGAGACTTCACAGGCACACATAGATACATTCATACTGACACTCACACAGAGACACATAGACTAACACAGATAGATACATCACATACAAAGGCACACATGCATATGTAGAGACTAATACACACAGACACAGGACATATACACAGAGAGATCTGTGAACATCTAAAGATAGACGTTTCTTCTAATAATTCATGGTATTAGATACATATGGCCTTCTTTAATTTTACAAGTAAAGAGAAAGTCACTTCAGAGGAAGTTACTTTGTATAAAAATGTATTTTTAAGATTCTAAATGGAGGATGAGACCTTTTTCAAGTTCTTTCTGTCTTTTATTTTCTCATTGGTGGTAGTATCTTTCACTGAGTAAACTTGGACAAAGACAGTGGATGAGCCACTGGCCTGACACACCATGTGGAGCCTGCCCTTTTAGAGCGAGTCAACGCCAAAATAGACAGCAAAGGAAAACTAAATCCAGCTTGAACAATACTGGCCCTAAAATAGCCATGGGGTTTATGACCGCAGCAGCAGGATAGGCTGTTGATCATCTGCCAGAATCTTTTCTTTTCGTTTGTCACTATTGAGTGACACAGAGGACATGAAGCCCCTGTCAAACATACAGGTTCAGAACCCCAAATCAGAGATCCTAATAATAGTGCCTGGTGTAAAGCTGTCTTCTCTGAGAGAATTAATGAGCCCAGTTCTCCTGTGATCTTGACTGGTTTAGAATCAATATCTCCAGAAGACCTGCTGGATGGATGTAAGCTCTCTACCTTTCTTTTTTACATGTTCCATCCCGTATTCTTCACAACAATTCTCTCAGGTAGGTTTTGTATTCTTCTGGTACACATAAAGAAACTGAGGCTCGGAGAGGAAGCTGACTTGCTTATCCACAGAAACATAGCTGAAGTGTCCTTTCTGTGGTTATGGACATTTAAATGTGCTGGGCAGGAGAGAAACTCTCGCTTTTGACCATCTAAACTGAAGAAGACACACCACTAAATATGTAGACCAGAAAGTCATTTTCAAGCCATTTCATTAACAAAGGAGTCCAAGATGGCTGCAAAGTAGTTCAGAGAGACAAAGTTTAATTGGGTGTGAGGGAAGAACTCCGAGCAGCAAATGGAAGGCAAGTGAAGGCAACAGCAAGTTAGAAGCTGCACGTAACTGAGTTCCAGGCTGCCAGGGCAACATATTGACTGGAGTTTAGGTTAGTGTGGATAAACAGACTTAAAACTGAAAGAGGTCTCAGCAAGGCTCAAAAAGCTAAGGATTTAAGAAGTCTTTTGAATTCCTTATCTTAAAATGTGGTTAACAATCAATGTATGGTAAAGGTCAATTCTCAAGGATGCAAAACCCTGACCACCAAGGAGGGAGCCTGGAGGGCTAGGACGAAGTGGAGATAATTACAGGATTGAACTGGTTCTGTTGGAGGCTAAGCAGGAAATGAGTAACCTGGTTGAAACTCAGCCCCTACACTCTGGGTAAATGGAAGTAATTCATGGTAGTCTTTGTATTTCTTCCATTCTTCATGGGAATACTTCTGACTGCTGAAGTCCATTTAAATGGACTGAAATCAAGCCATTTCTCTATCCCCAAATAGTGACTGCGAGACTGGGAATAATTTGTGTCTGTGGCCATGGACAGAGGGTGGACCTCCTCTGGAGGAAGGGGCTTTTCCCAATAAGGGCTTCACCCTCCCCTAGGAGAATGTGGGACATATCCAAAGGTGTTAGAAGTTACATAGCCATAGATTCTTCAGTGGTATTTATGAAACTGAAGCCTAGCAACTCATGAAGGAGTCAGGTCCACAGGTTCTCCTTGCATGAGGCTTACAGTTACAGTTGTAACTGATTCAGAGGTGGTCACATGTCACTCACCCAGAAAGTAACCCCGGGCTGCAAGTAATAAGAAAACAGCCATGCCCATTTTATTCGTATTTTGTAACCTACAGTAAATGTTTACTTAGCAATTCCACCCTGCTTATCACTGCCTTAGACACTTATCCAGAACTTAGAGTCATACTGAATGCAAATAAGATGTTAATTATTGCAACCAAACGAGGCCTGTATCGTTAGACTCAGATGAATTTTTAAAATACACTGGAGGGGGAGATAGAGCCATAATATAATTCTCTATGAGGGTTTTGAAAGAGCGATCATTAAGATCCATATGCTTCTGTATTACAAGCAATACGATTTTTAAGCCAGGACAAAAGTGGAAGTCTTTTGGTTTAGGATTCTCTTTGCAGCTGGAAAGCCCCTCTTCTAATAGGATTTTTGTTTGGTTTTGTTTTAGTCCTTAATCTAGGGGGAATGTCCCATCCCTATGAGTCATCAGAATTGCTTCTCACAGGTAAGACCTAGAAGAGTCCCGAAATGCCTCCCCTGATATTGAGAAACTTACTCTAGCCAACTGAGAAAGACATTTAAAAGGTCTGATAACCCTTTAATCCTGCTCCTCCTACCGTTTGCAGGGATGTTGCCTGGTCCCTGAAGGACGTTTCCTGGATGATAGAAACAGGCACATAGTTTGGAATCCGCAGCTGCTGGACAACACCAGTTTGGAAAAATAGTAGCACAAACGCAATAGATAGCCATCTCGTCTTGAAGACGCTGACTCATGCGGATGAGTCATTTACAATCAGCTTGGCATCCGGTCTCAGGAGGACCAACTCAGAGAACACTGTGCGCTGAGTGCTGACCAAGTAAACAATGCAAACTCCCTCTCGTGATTCTAGGAAAAGAATCTTAGATCTTAGAACCTTTAGAAGAAGAAATCAGAGAGTAGTGTGGCTGCTATGTGAGAGTGGAGTGGAAGCAAGAGGGATGAACTAGTCACTCCAGCGAAGCCAGGCAACTTCCGGGCCTTTCCATTCTGTTCTGATATCCTCTGGCACTGGAACCCAGAGCTCAACATTTGGGTAAACACTCCACACTGGTGTGAACACCTTGGTGACCTGAGTAAATTATGAATTCCCAAGACAGAATTACAGTGTCATCAAGTGTGATTGTATATAGCTGGGCATGAATTCACCTCCGCCCCCACCCCTGATTAGTTAAATCATAAATAATACACAAGCACCAACCAGAGCCAAAGCTGCTCGCTGGAAGTTTCTTTTCTGGTATTAAAACGATGAGTGTATTTTCCTTAAGAACCTTCTAGCAACATGTACAAATAAAGCCACACACAGTGACAAACTGTGCTGCTTGGAGTTTAGCTGATGACATTCTTGTTATTGAAACAGGAAATGACTCAGCCTGGGCTAGACCAGAGAGGATCATATATTATATTCCGTTTTGTTGGCTCGTTTGAAAAAAAAAGAAAAACTATCACAAGGCAACCATGTTTGTTTTCTAAATAATAACTTTGCTCTGGGGAGAGAAAAAAGAAGTGAAATGAGGTTAATGTTTTCAGGTTTTTAATTTATGCATTCTAGCAAGCAAGAAAATATTTCTTGATAAGCCATTATTGAAATGTTGCAAAGCAGGTTTTTCACAAGTGTTAGGATCAAATGACTGTTTTATGTTCCAGAACATATGTTTAATATTTTTAAAAGGCATGGGTTAGGGTATTGGAGTCCAGATAGAAAATCTGTCAGCACTGAATACTAACATTTCTATAGTTAGCTGGAACCTGCTCTGTGTAGATAACTGGTTTTGAACATAATTTTATTTATATTTTATGTTCATTGGGGTTTTTGACTGTATGATGTCTGTGTGAGGGTGTCGGAAGCCCTGGAACTGGAGTTACAGAAAGGTATGAGCTGCCATGTAGAGTCAGTGCTCTTACCTGCTGAGCCCCTAGATAAACATTTTTTTGAATCAAAATACAGCACTTCTTTCCTTCCTTTACCTCACCTATACTCTTCCTTTCTAACCCATTCCCTCTCAAACTGCTAACCTCTTTTATTTTGTTGTTGTTGTTACATATGCACGTGTATGTGTACAAATGCGTAAGTACGATCTTAGATACAATTTTTAACACATTACTAAATACTAGAGTTTTACTAATATTCTGATTTATTTTCATTATGACCCAGGCTAATCTGAAGTTTACCTTTGTCTGTTAAAACTTTGCAGCTGTGATAATTGGCAATTAAAATCAATCAATCAAACAGACAAAAAAGCTAAACATACATTAGACGCTATGAATTTTTACATAAATAACTGAAAATCTAACTCACTAACACTAATAAAATAATAACAATAATAATAACTAAGTTAAAAGTTTTAGAACAACACTTTTACCTCTGAAATATTCTTAATTTAGAAAACTCTATTTTGCATTCAATAATTAGCAAATAGTAACTAAGTCACCCACTCAGAGCTCAGATGACTCAAACAGAAAGGCTTTCTGGTCTCTGACCTTAAATGTGTGACATCTTTTGCCAATCATTGGCTTCCCTGATCAGATAACTTTCCACCCAATACAATATATATATTTTTTGCAAGGTGACTGTTACTGTTTGATGCCATGTTAGAACATGAAACCACAGCATATCACGGCTTTGGCCTCTGTGTACATGCAGATGAAACAGACTTCTTAGATGAGCTTGGTCAGACTCCAGCTTGACTCAGGACACACATGGTTGGCTCCTGTCCTGTTTTTTGTAAATTCATCAGCTGAAGGGCAGACTGCTCAGAGCTTAGAAAACTCTAGGCTTAAAAAAAAAAAAAAAAAAAAAAAAGTCTTCTCTCTCCTTAAATCTCAGAATGAATAGTTTCCATCTGTAATTGTTAGTTTTATATTTTTAAGTAGTGAACTCCAAAACAGAATGTCTCATTATCTGTGAAGTGATTCAGGCGTCTGCTGTGTACAGCTCTTTCTATAGAAACACAACACAGTCATTTTTCTCTGGATTGGGGAGGGGGGACGCACTTATAAAGACATTTTTTTTTCTTTCAGCTATGTCTATATTGCCAATTATCTGTTGTTCCCGTGCTCCGCATAGATCTAATTTAGATATTTTAAAAAAAAATACTCTAGACATTATCCTGGATTGGCAGGTAGGCAAACACATGTGGTCTCAACTCTTCCTTTTAAATCTGAAGCAGATTATTTCTATAAATGTGTAAAAGTTTGACTTTCCTAAAGTGTGGTTTGTGATGCCTACAGTCCTATTCAGGAAAACCGCAGTGCCTGACAAGTCTTCTCTGTTATTTTCCCTAAGACATGAAGAGTCCTTTGCAATTTTAGATTTTGGGGATGACAGCTTTTCAGAGTTGTGTGCTTTCCTGTGCTCTATCATGAAAGGTTTTACCTTAGCGATTTAAGAAAGTATCTATCTGCCCCTCTATCTGGCAAGGGCTTCTCAACTCTTGAGCCTGGCTTGTGATATCTAATCAGAGACGTTGAAGGCTCTGTGGTGAGGTGCTCAGTTCACAGCTAGTCAATCACACCTCAGTGGTTTCATGCTGCCATGACAACATGTTTGTTTTTAAAAGTATCCTTTTTGGATGCAAGGCATCAGACTGTTCTAGGATTTAACTCCTAATGAGACCCTGAATTTGAACAGGATAACCTTTGTACACAGTTATAAATATCACACCTACAAGAGGATTTTCTTTCAATTGCACGGTGTCTGAGCAATTTCAGCAAAAATATTTTCTAGACTGTCAGTCTCTAAAAATAATCCCTGGAAGTATTAGGGCATAGCCTGTGTTTATGAATTGGTTAATCACACAATATAACACCTTTTATGGAACATAAGTCTTCTATGACTTTCCTTCAGTCCATACTTGCCTTTAGTTAGATATAGACTCCAGCTTCCCATAGACTACATGTCACTAAAGCCAACAGTCCCTTCAATGTGTGTGTGTCTTCATTTGTGTGTCTCTATGTGTCTTGTCTACATTTGTGAATGTGTCTGTGTGTTCATCCCTACTCCCAAACAAGACTTTTCCTGGCTGAGAAAGAAATCCAAGCAAACAAAGAAATCAGTGAGAGAAATCTGGTTGTGAAATCAGGTGGGATAAGGAAGGCCCGGGTCCAAAAGAGGATCTGAGAAACTGCAGCAAGAATGATCCTACAGCAGTCACAACCATCTGGGGCCAGGAAGATCCCAACTCTGAGAGGGACACTTCAGTATATTCCTCTGGTTGTTAATTGTTTGGAAGACAAGAGATTACCTGACATATCTATAACAAATGAGACACAGAAATGTAAAAGGAAAAAGAGAAACCCAATATCCAGCTTTTAAATACTGCTCTTGTTTCCAGATTCCCATGTTCCCATACTGTCCCATATCATCAAAGTAGGGAAAAATAACTAAGGGATCTTCCTGTGGGATAAGTTTGCATTTGTCACTCTACATTTTTATCTTCTTTTTTCCCCATTCCATCTCTCTCTCTATTTCTCTCAGTCTCTCTTGCCTCTGTCTGTCTCTCCACCTCTCATTTCACTGTCTCTCTCTCTCTCTCTCTGGTGTGTGTGTGTGTGTGTGTGTGTGTGTGTGTGTGTGTGTGTGTTTGTGTGTGTTCAGGTGTAGAGGCCAGTAAAAGGCATTAAGTGACGTCTTCTACATATCTTTTCTGCCTTGATACAGTGTCTCTCATTAAACTTGAATGCTGCCATTTTTGTCTATGCTGGCTGTCCAGCAAGTGCCCCAGATCCACTTGTCTCTGCCCACCAATGCTAAGGTCACAGGCACAAGCAACCATACCTAGCTTTTAAGATATATGCTAGAGATTCAAAACTACAATCCTCATGCTTTCAAAGAAAGCTCTATGCCACTGAGCTTTCTCTGTAGCCTGTGTTGGGTCTCTGCCCTACAAGAGTTTTATATTCTATGATTAGCTAAGTCACCTTATTATCCTGCTTAGTCACTAAGCAATCCTATCAGGGAAGTAAGTCTTTACCAGAAACTGAGAAATATGAAAAGCTGGGTCTGTATTGAGGCAGGCGGTTAAATAAGGGTTAGCTCCCCAAGTTGTATTTATCTCCTTTTGATGACACAAAGTGACATTAAATAATGACACCAGTTTGAAAATCTTGTGATTAAGCTCTGTGTACAACTGGGTTAGAGAAGAGAGTGTTGAATCCAAGACCATATACACTAGCCTTTGAGTTTTTTAACAATAAATAGGAAATGGTAAAGTAACTAAGTTTGTTTCCATAATATTTTCTCTGGGGAATGAGCCTAAATCTACCATCTCAGTCATGCCTAATAATCCTAGGGAATGAAAGACGAGCAATAACATCTATCAGATTAACTCCTAGAATGTTACCTTTGCCTCTGATGTGGAAATGAACATACACTTTCATGTTGACTGCATTTTCCTAAGATGTGAGACAGAGAACTACAAAACTGTCCTATTTGTGCTTGGTGACAATGAAAGAAGCAAGATCATTTCATAAAATCAGAACAGAGTCAAGTGCACACAGCAGCAGTGGTTGGTCCACTCATCCAAACTTCACAGAGTTAGTAAATCTTGGAGGATATTCTAGGAAGAATACACCAGCCAATCTGGGAAGCTGAATCTTCTAGAAGAGTCTCTGTGTGGATAGGGATGTTCTCTGCCCTTTATTAGATAAGCAAAACTGTAAACAAGAGTGTGGTTAAAATGTACAAGAGATGACAAGGCTTTAAAGTTCTTTGGACTCCATCAACTCCTGGGGTTTTGGGGGAGGGTGGAAGAGGGGCTAGCCAAATCTCTTACTTGAGACCCAGGGCAGCTATAATTCATTAAAACAAAAAATGCTTCCAAACAAAATTCATTAGAAGATTTATTTCTTCTAAGTTTCATCCATGTCTTCATGACCTCCTTGAGTTTCATAGTTGGAGTTGCTACTAATCAATCAAAGTAACACACCATTTGTACATAAATACCCGCTGGATATGAAATCCATAATAACTGTCTTTTAAAGTAAAAGGCAAAAGAGGAAGCGCTCTTTTTATCACTTGATTGTTACATCCTGCACACACTTCCTGCCAGATAATACCATGCCTCGATTTTATCTGACATCTCCAATTTTGTTTTACACAAATGTCACCTCATCTAAAAGAACTTTTATATTGCTCCATCTAAGGTACCCATTTTCAAGATCTTTGCCCATCATTTCCTATCCTGTGACCCATGAAATGTCTCATCTAAGACATTATTGACTTGCATACACACCTCTCTTCACATAAATGTGTAGCTGGGAGTAAGCTATGGTCTTCGTTATTTCCCAAAGATACAAGTCAATATTTATTATATTTATTATATAGTAAAAACACGCTTCCCTTAAACACTCCTAAGGATTTTGCACAAGAGAAAAGGGTCTATTTGCAGTTAGAAATGTGTTACCACATAGGTGGTGCAGACTTCTGAGTCATCTGACTTATGTCTTGTGGAAAGAAGAAAGTTGCATCGAAGACGATAAGATCTTTTCAACTTAGCAAAGTTAAATATCTCTATAATTCAGGTGAAAATATTTTTTGTTCTGAGAAAAATCGTCATAAAAAATGGGTTCATATACATGTTTGCCAGAAATCATTAAGGTAATCCCATTGAAGTACATTTCAAATTCCTCCAAAAATGTTAACCATAGTGAAAAGTTGTCTTTTTTATTCTTCCTAATTCTACTTATTTCTCTCATGTTCCATCTTTTTATCTTCTGTTTGGTTATTTTTTTATTTTGTTTAGGCTTACCAGGCCTTTAAAACCTAGCAACAATAAAATTGATGTCCAAGAAAAAAAGCTGTTAGTCATTTCCACAATAAAACTAAAACTATAAACACGTAGTTAAATTCTGGGAGTTTTGAACTTATTTCTAAGTGAAATCCAATTTGTAATATTTAATCCAAGACCAGAATGATGATTTTTTGTGACCCTTCTTTCTACATTCACTGTAATAAGAAAACACCACTCCAGAAAGAATATGTAACAGAGACAAAAATAAGGGCTCTTCAACAAGCACCAGCCATCACCAAGTTCTGGGAAACAGAATGTGGAATATACTAGGTCACACTAGATTAACAGGCTGGGAAGTTTATTGCCTGGAAGCCTCTGAAAGTGCACATCCTAGGGTCAGTGAAATGGTCTAGCTTCAAGTAAAGGTGCTTGCAGCCAAACCTGACAAGTGGCAAACTGTCCTTTGATCTCAAAGGAGAAGTGTTGTGGCATATCTGTGTGCCCTTCCCCCACCAAAAAGATGTGATTAAAATCTTTAAAAACATAAATTCTCTGTGGACAAAAAGAAGTGCTCTTTAATCATTGAACCATCTCTCCAGCCCTGACTTATTGTTTTTCCTTTCAATAGTGTATTTTTTTTTAATTCACTTTACATCCTAATGATACCCCCTCCCTCCTCTCCTCCCAGTCCTGCCCTTACAAATCTCTCAGAACATTGTCCCCTCTCCTTCTCATCAGAGAAGAGGGAGCCTCCTTTGGGTACCATCCCACCTTAGGACATGTAGTCCCACAAGACTAGGCACATCCTCACTGAGGCCCAACCCTCATTTTTTTGTAAAAACATATTGAACATTTGTACTTGCTTGACACATGAAGGCTATTTGTTTTACTTCCTTTTATAAATTTTAATTTTCTTAGGAAATGCCCAGTGATTGCTAACTTTTTACAAGGCATTATTGGTACTTCACTTTTTCACTATTATTTAGAACATATTAAAATGAGATTAAAAGTAATCACCAACAAGCACAATTATAACTTAGTAATTTATAAGGAAATTGCCTTGGTCTTCCTTGAAAATGTCAATCTTCCATTCTTTTACTCAACGGATGTTTTCCATGTTCTTACCCGTTTTTCTTTTTGAACAATTTAAGAGTTTGTGTTGACATCAACTTGTATTTATTATATATAACCATATATAATATGGTTTTTACCTTCTGCCTACAAGATCTTGCTGTAAACAACCGCAGAATTCTGCTACTGAGAACTATTTCATGGAAATTTACCCATACATTTTATATTAAGTACAACGGTCCCCAAAGTAACCTCTCTCAAAATATCCATGTCAAGTTTTTGCTCTTGAGCATGACTACAGAGCAGGTTTTTGGAATGGAATCCAATGACAGGCTGGGAAAGCCATTCACCCTTTTGTCCCTAGGGGAGCCCCAAATGCTTTTCTTCTTAGAAAAGCAAGAAGGAAATCTTACAGAGAGAAAAGAGAAGAGGCAATGTCATCCCAGAGAGGAGATTAGAAGGAACCTGCCTCAGGTCAGAAGAGACAGCAACCACTGGGAGATGACAGGAACAAGGAAGTTCTTTTCTTTCCAAGAGCTTCTGCAGGGTGACCTTGTCAACACGTGGTTAGGTTCTGAGAGAATGTATTTCAGTTATGATCTTTGTTACAGCGGCAATAAAAACTAATACACTACAGATTAATGTTATTTTTCTGATTCAGGTGTTTGAAATGCACATAGCATAGATGAATTACTTTTACACACATGGCCATCAAAGCAAGTTCAAAAACAACAAGAACTCTACATCTCTGTGCAGTGTTAAATTTGATTTCAAAAGTACTTCAGTTTGCAGAATGGGACCCCTACATAAGACATGAGGCCAAGAATCCCAAGCTAGCATATTCTCTCTCCTCTCTCTCTCTCTCTCTCTCTCTCTCTCTCTCTCTCTCTCTCTCTCTCCTCTCTCCTCTTCTCCCATCTCTCTCTCCCTCCATCCATTCATTCTCAATTCTGACCTGCAAAGGCAAGAAGAAGTTCACAGAAGTTTTCTCAGCCAGATCTACTTTTGTAGGATTATAATGCCTGGGAGACTGAGACAGGAAGATCACACATTCAAGGCCATCCTAGAGTTCAAAGTGAGTTCAAAGCCAGCCCAAACAATTTTGTGGGATTCTGAATCAAAAATAAAAAGTTAAAAAGTCAGGCTGTGGATACTGTTGATATAGCCCCGTGGGACAATACTTTTCTAATGTGTTCAATTCTCAGTGCTAAATAAAGAGAAGAGGAAAAGAGAAGAGAGGAGAAAGGACAGGATGGGAGGGGAGAGGAAGAATGCGAGGGAAGGGGAAGAGAGGAAGGAGGAGGAGGGAAGGAAGGGGAGGATAGGAGCAAAGGGAAGGGAAGGGGGGGCAGGAGGAAGGGGGAGACAGGAAGGAAGAGGGGGGAGAGAAGGGGAAGGGGGGAACAAAGGGAAGGAGAGGAGAGGAGAGGAGAGGAGAGGAGAGGAGAGGAGAGGAGAGGAGAGGAGAGGAGAGGAGAAGCAAATCCACTCGCTCCTCATCCTTGAGCATCTGAGGAGCAATACTTAAGTCAAGGTTTATAAATACAACCTGTAGAATGCCCAGGGGAGTAGACTTGGTCTGCTACAAACTGTATTCTTATTCTATCCTACTCAGGGGATCCTGAGAATTGTGGATAGTAGGAGCCTTAATCAGACCCACTGGCATTCAGTTTCAGAGAGCCAGAGCTGAGGAAGCAAGCCAATGGCAGCATGGCTTCCTCTGTTTCTCAATCTATATTTCCCCCATCATTTCAGATGGAACATTTGCAAATATACTGAGTAGTTTAAGGATGAGTGAATGCCCATGAAGATTGCCAAGATTCGTCAGTTACTCTTCATCTTCACAACTTCCATCCTTTTCCAGTCTCTTTCTAGCCATCCTTAATCCTTCTCCCATTCTGTGCTTTTTCTCTCTCAGTATATCCGAATTTTTCTCATGTTTATTTCCCTGCAGTGTTTTGAGACAGGGTCTTTACCTGTGGCTATGCCTGTCTCAGACCTTGTCCAAGCAGGCTACAATGTGATGCAACTCTCTTGGGGCTGCACTTTATAGGCACCGCACCCAGCATGCTTTCTGAATTCTTCAAATTCTTCAAAATTTTTTGTGTATGTGTGGGGGAGGGATGTCCATGTTCACATATATGTGAAGCTCAGAGGTCAACTTTTAGTGCCTTTCTTAAGTATACTCAACCTTAGCATTTCAGACAGAATTTCTCACTCAATCTGAAGCTCACCTATTATGTTAGCCTACTTGACCAGTAAGCTCCAATGAGCTCCCTGTTCCACCCCTCCCCCAATAGTAGGATTATAGGGATTAGTCACAGCAATTAGTCTTTATAGATATATTTGTACTTGGGATCGAAACTTGAGTCCTCATGTTTGTGTGGCAAGTCCTGATTTCAGCCTTTCTTTCTGAATTTCAAAGCATGTTCCCTTTAAATACAGCACTTCATCAGCCAGAATTCAGTCTACGCTCATGGTTCTGTGTGTGTGTGTGTGTGTGTGTGTGTGTGTGTGTGTATGTGTGTGTGTGTGTGTGTGTGTGCGCGCGCACATTTGCAGAAAGTTGAATTCATAGGCTTTCGTGTGCCAGTCAATGGATGGGGATGCATGCAGCTAACTGTCTGTGCAAACATATCTCCATCCAGACACAGAATGTGCTCAACCCTTGGAGAGCTCCCTTAGGCCCCTTCCAAGTCAGCTGGCAGCCTGCCCACCATAAGGAGCATGCCTGGCAGTTCAGTTCACCAAACATGAGTTGTATCTCTTGTAGACTTGGGTTTTGAGTTTTGTAGGAAGCAATCATATATGCAAAGCTTCTTTTTCTGATGTTTCTGAAACACTCTCAGAATCATTTTATAACATGGCTGCCTGTGTTTTCTGAAATAGTCAGCATCACATCCTATAGCACCATGTGAACCAATCATGGACTCACCATGACTCTCTTTCTTTCTTCTTGTACTATGAATAGATTCTTATGACCAGTATTATCTTCCTTGGGGACATATTAATTTAGTTCTTTTGGTTAAATCCTTGAAAGATAAAAATGCTGACAGAGAAACTAAGTTCATGTTCCATTTGATCTAAAATGCAGACCTTCTCCAAAGAGACAGCAGCATATGTACCCTCACTATCAGCACTAGAAAGTATTGGCCACTCACAAAATAAATTCACCGACTCTGGTGGTAGTAACAGTCTTCCTTTAACCGATTCCATTGGTTTTGAAGCATAATACTCTGGTTCAGAACACTACTGACACACACACACACACACATGCATATGTGTGTGTGTGTGCATATGCATATATATATATATATTCAATAAAGTATATTTTCAAATATTTTGATTACTTTCTATATGTAATTTGTTTTTTACTAATATATGTCATATGAATGTCCTAGACACATGTTCAATTTTAAATGCAGATTTTTAAAATATTTTCCTCTTAATACTATTGTCTATTTACTTACTATAGCCTTATGATAAACTTTGCATTTTTGATGAAGGCTATATCTATTAAAATTAATTATCTTTGTGTTATTGCTTTCTGTTTCCATCCAGGGAGGTATTGCTTATGTTCCAAATCATGGTGATTATTTCTGTTTGCCACTGCTTTGGGAAGATTATGATCTGATCCTCTTCACTCATTCTGAAATGTGTCTTCAATGTATCTACAGAATGAGACAGTGTACTTCTCTTCTTCTCCCTTTACCCTCTCTCTCATATTGCTCAGTAGTTTTCTGTAACCTGGTATGTGTCTTCAGGAGTTCAACCATCATTCCTTGAGGAATTTCCTCCCCTGTAGGATTGCAGGAGCTTTACACTTAACTGAAGAAAGTCTAAAAAGGAAAGTCATTCCCACACCAATAACCAGACAATATAGGGTAATCTACAAATGTTTCTTTAACTTTGTTAATCATGTCAGTCAGAAAGCTTGGATCTGGAAGAGGCTAAGATACCTCAGAATGGCTTTGACAAAGAGGGAAGAAATAGACACTACAGACAGAAGCAGTGAACACTACTACAAGTCCTTAATGGCTATATCTGGGCTACTGTGGATAAATGGGATTCCATTCTCATGTTCCAGCTCTTCTCCACAGAACATCATCAGGCACTCCTGAGGAGGAGAATGATAGACAAGGTGGTAGATGCAAGGTTGCAAGTTCGCAAGGTCTTTCACTACATTTCCAGAATCTTCTTTCAAAGGAAGTGCTTCTTCAGTACTGGTGGAAGACAGGATCTCCCTTCATCCACCTTCTGTAAACCAGAAAGCAGTTTTCTTGCCGGGCCAGAGAGAAGAAAGGTACTTCCAAAAGACCACCTACAGGAAAGCCTAGTTTACAAGTGGGGAGAGGTAAGAATGTTCAAGAAGCTCCAGCCCCATAGCCCGCATGCACAGAGATGACTGATGCCAGATCTAAAGACATACCCTCCTGCCCCTAGGACCCTGCTCTCTTTTCTGCTTTCCATCTTGCCTCTAGTCACAAGAGGTATGCAGGAATTGGGAAATGTGAGCTGAATATTCATGGCGGGGGGGGGGCGGAATGCAGATAAACCCAGGCACCCAGGATCCCTAGTAAGCATAGGCAGTCAGAATCAAGAGTCTCTTGTGGAATGAGTTGTTTGAATATCTCATCTTATTGGTTTTACAAACAGGGTATGTATATATATATAAATCCACACATACATGCAGACAGATATACACACATATAATCCCATACACACAAATAGACCTATATATACACATATTCATGTATACATAAACACACACACACTAGACATAAACACACACACACACACACACACATACACACACACACTCACTCCTTTGCCAACCATCCAGCTGCTGTAATCACTGGGCATAGCACACTCATAAGATGAGAAATCAAGTTGAACATGTACCAAAACCACTAGTGAGGTGCACAAACAAACCCAACACAAGCAAACGTGTCCTTTATTAGCGTCTCTAATTCATTAGCTATTAGTCACAAAGCAAGGCACACAAACAAATCCTTCATTAGCCATCTCAGTCCTAGCACAAAAGAGTGAAAGTTTAAATTTCAACAAATAAAACATGTGTGAAACTTTACCTGATACATGATATAATAGCTGAACGCTGGTTTTTCATTTTTCAATGGAAAATTCATTACTTTCTCATAGACAAATGCAATGAGGGAAAGGCTTTTGAGTGGAGTTGTCTGCAAATGAGAAAGTAGATGAGGAAGATCACTTAGCTCAGAGTACCTATCATGCAACAACTCACACATGCTTTGTAAAAAAAATATATATATATATATATATATTTTGCAGAACAGTCAAGGAAACATCAAATGAAATATTAATTGATCCTCTATGGGGGACGTGATATGTTGTTAAAGACTCCCCAGGCAAACTGACTGGCTTCTCGACCAACTGAGAGAATATTCAGTGCCAAGACAATTAGGAGGCAGTATTGCAACTACCTTTGACCAGATTCCTACGGCTCCTTTGGAATTTTCTAGAAGAATAAGAAAATCAGAACCCATGTTACAATCTACTGATCTCTAAGCTGAAAGCTCTAATTACAAACTTCAACTTTTTAAAGATTTATTTATTTTTATGTATATGAGTATTCTGTAGCTGTCTTCAGACACACACTAGAGGAGGGCGTCAGATCCCATTGCAGATGGTTTTGAACCACTATGTGGTCGCTGGGAATTGAACTCAGGACCTCTAGAAGTGCAGTCAGTGAGTGCTCTTTATCACTGAGTCATCTCCCCAGCCCACAAACTTCAACTTTTAAGCCATTGGTTTCTCCACTAAATGCATCTAAAGGGAATTTCTCCACTAAATGCATCTGAAGGGAACTTCCTGGTGAGAAATGAAGCTGCACCGCAGCCTGGAAGCATGAGAAGAGACAGAACAAAAGTGGAGATGAACTGGAAGTGGGTGGCTGAGAAAGTAGCCCCCCCCCCCATCTCTGCATTCAGGGATTTGCCATCACACAGACTACAGACTGGTTTGTGTGGTGAGAAGATGGTGGCTGGTGAAGGAGGGCTTCCCTCAAGGAGTGAACTGCTTCCTAAGAGGACAGAGAAAGGGTCAGGGGGAGCCGGGATCTTTAGCTTGTGAAGGGAGAATGAGCTCTCACTGGAGTTCCTCCACAGCCCCAGGCCCAGATTCTCTTCTTATTTGCTGTGTGATCTGCTGAGTTGACTTCATTTTACTGCCTCCCCTGTCATAAATATTAAGAGCACAGTTGCGAATGGAGACCTGTTTAATGAGTGAATATTGCCTTCAGTTTACTATGTGTACAGACTAGGGGTTTGAGTATGCTATTATCATTTCTGACATGGAGACTCTACTTCACAGACCTCCACTGAGTACTCCTGAGACAGGTATGCTTGGAAGTAGACTGCAAGGGGCCTCCACGCACATTCCCAGAACCTCCTCTCAAAGGAAGCAAAGCTGTTGAGAGGCAGTAGCGTCCCCCTTAAATCTAAGTCCCATTACCAGGAATCAGTTTCCATGCCTGACCAGAAGAGAAAAAACTCAGTTCCAATGACCAGCATTCCATTTAGTACATACAGAAAAAGCTCAGCTATTCAGGGGGAAGAGGTAGGAAAGCTTAGAAGTCTCCAGTCCCAGAGCCCACATGCCTAGTGCTGACCTAACAGATCTGAGACATACCTCCAGCCCCTAGCAGCCTGTCTGCTCTCTTCTCTGCTTTCCACCCTGCCTCAGGCCACAATAGGTATGCAGGAATTGGGAAACGGAGCACACAACCAGATACTCAGGAAGGATCTCCTAGTAAACAAAAGCAGCCACAGACAAGAATCCCTTATACAATAGTTTGGGGATTGGATTTTGGGCCTTGTGATTCCTGGGTAAGCACTCTATCAATGGCTACATTCTCAGCTGCTCCTCTCCTCTCCTCCCTTCCCCTCCCCTCTCCTCTCCTCTCTTCTCCTCTCCTCTCCTTTTTCTTTTCATTGTTTGAGTTTTTTTTTTGTCTCATAACATTTGCCAGACTGACTTCCAGTTCACTCCGTAGCCCAGGCAAGACTTGTGCCTACAGTCCCCTGGCCTCTATCTCTCAAACTGCTGAGAATCTAGGGTTATTTCGATCAGGCCAGGGTAAATGGTTCTCCTTCTTCAGACACACTGGCCCAGGTCAAACCTATAACAGACAAGGAGTTTAAAATTCATAGTTTTCTTCCGTTCCATACTTCCTCTTCTCAAAGTCTCCGATTTCTGTGATTCTGTGACTTATATTTTAATCAAACACTGTCTGTATTACTCAGATCATATGGATAGTCTTTCTTATGTACAAAGCCAAGGCTACTTTCTCTTCAATAGTTAAAATGCTCAGAAGTGCAAATGCCTTTCTTTCAAAGCATCTTTGGAGCCCTGCCCCTTACCCCCTGTCTATGAGGTGGACCTTTGCTTGCTTTGTAAATTTCTGTGTACCTGGCTCGTCACAGGATGTGAATAATCCGTGCTGAATGCCTAATGGATGCATCAGGAAGTCATAGAGTTTATTCTACTTAGGATTCAGTCTATGAATGTACTCTACTTTTACACTAATTAATTTTTCTGAAAGTCACAGTTTTGATTGTATCTCTATTATGTCCAATTAAATTCACTCTTGTAAAAATAAACTATGCAAATCTTCTATTTAACTGGCAGTGCTTTTAAGAGACTGGGAATTTTTTTTTTTTTTTTTTAACATTCTATGGGAATGTAAGGGAATGTGCTAAAATGGTTACTAATTCTCCATCCAACAAGGAAAGTTTCAATATCTTCATTATGACACCCTTAAAGAATCACAGCCTTCTCCGGGCTTATTAAGACCCTCACTTAGTCAGAGCTTTATACTTTCACCCTAATCCTTTACTGTGTGTTCTATGGTGCTTCATTTCATTCATAGATTTGATCTCATTCTTGCTTCCTTGGCTAATTCCTAAGTCACACCCTTGCTGCTCATTATAAAGCTCTTTCCCATATAAGGGCCGACTGGGAAATTGGTTCAACCTATGCATGAGTATCCTAAAGCCATTTCCATTCCCTTAGGGAAACAGAATCCAGGCACATAACCCAGTAAGGGACAGGCCTGCCTCTTCGTCACCAGGGTAAATGGGATGAAGGCCAATGGTCATCTTCATCTACTCCATGCACTGGGCATTGTAAGATAACTTTTCCCATCTTTGCCCCCATAAATATGCCTGCCTAAGAACCCGACAAGTCTATAGTTCTGGTACATGCATCTCTTCTAGACTTTGCAAATTAATAGGAAAAATCTCAACTTATTTTACATATTTGGCAACTTTTAAAAGTATGCTATTCATTAAATACTATATTTGAAGTTGTTATAATTGGATTTTTATTTAAAAAAATTTAGTTGCTTGGTTTTTCTTTTTAAACGAATATCATGGTGTGCTTTAGAAGATTTATATGAAAAAAAATGTTATCTTCAACCTAATTTAAATTGTTTAACACATCCATGGAAAGCCTGTTAACCTCAGTGAGACATCTTGGAGACTACCTTTTAAAAGATAAACAGATTTCTACCCCATTAGCAGCAGAATCTGCATCTTTGAATTAAAACTGTGCATCAAAGGGATTTTTAAGGTGTAAATGTCCAGTTCTCCACGTAGGGGTGGCGGTGGTGCCAAGTCAGCGATGCGATCTTAAAAGCAGGACTTCCAACTTTGAGTAGGTAAAATTCATTCCTGAGAACTGAGTGTATCTGACACACAGGTCAGGTAGGGCGATTTTGAGATGCTCGGCGTTTTCCCCTCTGCCTGCGTAGGAAGTGGGGGTATTTTGGTATCAGGCTTCTGTCATCCTCCGTCCTAGAGATCGAGACAGAAACTACCACACAGTGACTCTGGAGCACCAAGTCCCCCTTGCTGTTCGATCTTAAGGTCCCATCGCCACACGGGGACCTGCGGGGATGTTTGCTCCCACCCCGGGGCACCTCTGCACCTCTTGAGTATGGAGGGGACTCGGGACAAAGAGAGAAATCGGGGGACCAAGGAGAATGGAGGGTCGGGGAAGGATCCGGGAACACGGGAACCGAGCGAGAGGAATGAAGGGGATCGGGCATATGTCTGCTCCCTTGTTTTGCTGGGTGTCGGTCCGGGTGACCGGATCAGAAGGTGCAACTGGGCACCCGGGCGGCGGGGACAGGTGCCCGGTTGCCCCGGCCAGGCTCCCCCAGCTCCGGTAGCTCCGGCCGCACTTCTGCAACGTTAGGCTGTGCACCTCCCAGCACCGACTCCTTCGGCGCGCCGTAGCCCTCGCCTTATATACCCTGCTAAAAATAGCCTGCGAGACGTCTTTCCAATCAGCGCAGGCCGAGTTCGAATTGCACCAATAGAGAGGCCTTTAATGGAGAGGCTCGGTCACGCCAGGCGGGGCCGCTGTGTGTCCGCACCGGCGATTGGTGAGAGCTGACATCATCGTCGCGCAGCCCCCGGGACAGGAGCGGCAGGATTGGGTACCGTGGGGGGGAGGAGCTCCAAGCTGGTCACGTGGGGGGAGGAGGAGTGGGGGGAGCCAAGCGAGGGAGGAGGGGGGAGGCTGGCAGCGGAGCTTTGAATAGGGAAGTTTTGCAGGGGTTACGCTTGCAGTCAGTCCGCTGTTTGCAAATATTGCGTGGGCTCGGCGCGCTGCGGGCTGCGGGAGGGTCCGGACCCGGCGTCCGATTGCAGCGCCATCCAGTTTGCATGAAACTTTCACCTGCGCTCCCGGGAACAGTTTCTGCTCCGACTCCTGATCGTTCACCTCCCTGTTTTCCCGACAGCGGGGACTGTCTTTTCCAACCCGACATGGATGTGCTCCCAATGTGTAGCATCTTCCAGGAACTACAGATTGTGCACGAAACGGGCTACTTCTCGGCTCTGCCGTCCCTGGAGGAATATTGGCAACAGGTAAATACGGATTTTTTTTTTTTCACCTGCCCGGTGCGCCGAGGAGGGAGTCGCGCGGAGGAGCAGGCAAGATGGTGTGTGCTTGGAAGTGCATCTTTTTAATGATGATTAGCATTTGCCTAATTAAAAAAATAAAATAATGATCTTAAGATGTCCTTCTGCTGCCTGGAATGATGAAGGCACTGTAGAGCGAGCCTTCGGGAGCGAGGAGTAGAGTTGTCATTTGTGTGAAGACGAACTCTTCTTCCCAGTACGTTTTTATTTCCTCATTTTTTGCTTTTTTTGCTAATTCCGAGCTTCCGAGCAGCATACACCTGAGGGGGGTACCCCAAATTCCTCTGGCCGATCCAGACCTGAGCCGTTGGCACAAGTTTGGGGCTTGTACCAGCTCCAAACTACACAGCTGGACCCTGTCATATGAACGAGCTTGCCTTGACTGCCAAAAGATTTGATTTAAGGATTTTGGTTTTGGTTTGGTATCTGTACATCCAATTTTTAAAAGTCTTAATATTTTGCTCGCGAAACGCAGCAGTTCTTTTTTAATTCAAGGCATTTTCAGTTTCTTTTCCTTCTGGATAATTTCTTAGCATTCACGTATGCCTGCCTTGTTTTTCTTACCTGCTTTTCTTGTTGACTGCGCGGCTAGTGTGTGTGTGTGTGTGTGTGTGTGTGTGTGTGTGTGTGTGCGCTGTTTGCACACAAGTGACTTGTCAGTCATATGACAATGAGTCCATTCCTAGTTGCTTCGGGTCTTACTTTGGGCAAGAAAAATTCTCGAATTCCGGCATTTTAGTGGAACTAGAATTTGGGGCAACGGAAATAAAAGAAACACCCCCTCCCCCTTCTAAGTCTTAGGATTCTGTGAGTGACAAAAAAATTCTCAAACACTTTTACCATTGTCTTTAAAACGATGATTCCTTGGCCGTCTCTCTACCCTTCTAGGCTGGCTTTTTTTTTTTCTCCTCCAAGTGAATTAGCAAATGAAATATATTCCGTGGGTTTCACAACCTCCCAGGCTTTAAAACGCAGGAAAGCGAAGTGTTGGCTGAAACCTCCACATGCCGGCTTAATTGTTCACAATCCTCTCTGCCTTTCTCTCCCCCTCCCCGTTTTTCCTCCTCAAAGAAGCTGCTCCCTGGGACGTGATTGAAATTGATCTTAGTAGTTTCCTTTAGGCATTTGGGATTTGGGCAACTAGCCAGACTTGGCTCCTGGTCCCCTTCAGAGCCTTTTAAACTCCCAGAGAGCTTCGATCAGGTCCCCACTGCTCATCAGCATAATGGAGATTTTTAAATTAGCCAGTTGATTAAAGTTTAACAAGATCTTCATAAATGTGCTCCCCATTTCTTTTGGAACATCAATCATAGGTATCACTGCCTCAATTTTTAATACTGTACGCACTGTAATAGACATCGAATTTTGGGGGGAATGGGAAAACAAGCACCCCGTTTCGTTCTCTTGCCCATGCTTGCTGTGTGAAGCTGGCTACAGGGAAGGGGGCTTAGGACGTGTGTATACTGTGATAGAAGGCACAGTGTTAAGTAAGCATTAGCCCTTTTGCTGGGAGCCTGTGCTCAAGATGGTCTGTACCCTGATAACAATTTTTTTGTTGCAGTTTAGTGCCGAAATTTCTGTCCGTAGAACAGAATACACAGAGACACAGACAACCTTATATGGGCATGCAGGCAAAGCTCGTGAGAAATCAGGGCCTACATAATTGAATCCTAAAACCTTTCCTACTGTTTTTCCTTTCCCGTGGCTAGAAAGTTTGAGATGGTGGGGAGAGGGGAATGCTGATCTCTGCAGGGTGTAGCTCCTTGAAAGGTTGGTCTCAGGGATGGGGAAGGGGCACCCTGTCCATGGCACACTGCATGTACACTTGAGCCGGGTCCCTATTTGGCTGCTGGTCAGAATTTCAGAAGGAAGTCTCCTTTGGCATTGCGTGAAAGAAAAAGGAGTGATGACTCATACTGTTGTACCCTTGGCCAGGAGATAAAGTCCTTGTTCATTGTGGGACTCCCAGAAGGGCCAGGGAGTAATTTCCCTTTTCCATCCCTTACAATAGCAGATAGGCATTCTGGAAGAATTCACTTCTCTGTTGTCGAGGTTTCTTGTTTCCCTCTGACCAGTGGGAAGAAATCATTAAAGTTTGGTGGTATCCATAGACCTGCACTGGGGATATATATATATATATATATATATATATATATATATATATATTCTTTTCAAATCTATCAATGTCCGTGAATACAGACAGATATCTGCTGTCTGTTCTCTGACTACCGCCAGTCCTATATTTTCAGCTGTGTCCCCCAAGGGGGTCTTCAGACCACACTGTGTGCTGTGCAGTCTTTCTGTCCTGTTGTGTGGACACTGGTGGATGGACGGGGCTCTCTCATTGATGTTCAAGTTCTAGGGAAGGTCAGAGGATCTGGTTAAACCTGTTAGGTTGGTGGGAGGGGGGAGTGGTGTGCGTAAGGCTGGTTTTCTTTGTGTGGTTTACCAGGATCGTCATTAGAAGTGTCAACACTTGTAACTATAACAACAAAACAGGCTTAGTGATCATCACTCATTGTGGCCATTGGTCCAACACTGGAGAAACCAAGAGAGGTCTCACCTCTGCTTTTCTTTCAGATTCCTAGAAACAGGTTTTCTCTACCACTCATAAGGAAATAGATTCGCATTACAGAAGACTTTGTGACCCACAGTACCTGACAGAGAAATTACTTATTCATCTTTTGTTGCGTGTTTTCTTTCTTTCTCTCTCTTTTTTTTTATATTCCCGTGTGCTTTCAGTTCCACTTTCAGTAGCCATAACAGTCACGTGCCTTCTTGTGGTTCCTTTTGCACAGACCTGCCTGGAGTTGGAACGCTATCTTCAGAGTGAGCCCTGTTACGTGTCAGCCTCTGAGATAAAATTTGACAACCAGGAAGACCTGTGGACCAAAATCATTCTCGCTCGGGAGAAGAAGGAGGAATCAGAACTGAAGATTTCTTCTAGTCCCCCAGAAGACTCTCTGATCAGCTCCAGCTTTAGTTACAACTTAGAGACCAATAGTCTGAACTCTGATGTCAGCAGTGAGGCTTCGGACAGTTCGGAGGACCTTTCACCCACGACCAAATTTACCTCTGATCCCATTGGTGAAGTCTTAGTCAATTCAGGAAATCTGAGTTCCTCTGTCATTTCCACACCTCCTTCTTCTCCAGAAGTGAACAGGGAATCTTCTCAACTGTGGGGCTGTGGGCCAGGAGACCTGCCCTCACCCGGGAAGGTTCGAAGTGGGACCTCGGGGAAGTCTGGTGACAAAGGTAGCGGTGACGCCTCCCCAGATGGCAGAAGGAGGGTACATCGGTGCCACTTTAACGGCTGCAGGAAAGTTTACACTAAAAGCTCCCACTTGAAAGCACATCAGCGCACTCACACAGGTCAGTCCTCTCTCGGCCTGGGCAGTCAGCTGCTCGTGGGCACCCGTGAGCAAAATCAGCAGCGCTGGGAGGGAGCCAGGGCTCCCCAGGATGTGGTCACAAGCGAGGAAATCCTCACTTCCTAAATTCTTGTCTCCAAGGAATTGGGTCTTTTTTGGAGTTCAGAGTATAATCTTAAAAGACTGGACATTTGAATCACATGTTTTCAGGTTAAACAAGAGGCCAGATCACATTCTCCATGGACACCCAAACCTTCACCCACTGGGTGCTCATTTCCCCATTGCCCATGCTTCTTGCTATGTTGGGTTGCACCTCATTCTTTGCCATGTAAGTGCAGGCTCAGGACAGAGGGTCCTTGGGAAGCCTGGAGTTTGCTGGTGTTGACACTGGTATTTTGAGGCCTCAGTGTGAGCAGTAGTCTTGGCCAGTGGGCATTTACCGTGAATACTACAAGGGCTTTCTTAACAAAATGCCACTTCGTAGATTGAAGTTCTGTTTGTTTGAAACTACCAGCACAGCATACAGGATAGGAGAGGAGGGATAACAAGATGAGTAATTGTAAACTCAAATCTTACCAAGACGATAGTCAAATTCTTGAGAGGTGAAGTCAGGGCCCTGAAGAGGCACAGATCGAGGAGAGGATGTGAGTGTTCCCCAAATAGGATACTTTTTGCCTTGGGTTGATTTGAGCATCATTTTTCACTCACGAGTAGCATTTTATTCTGTTCTACACTTATAATTTAGCTAGGGAGTGATGTCAATTTGGTCGTTTGATTGCCATCTAGAAACTGTTCCGAAAGCCTCTGAGTGAGGTTTCTCAGAAACTCATGATTTCAGTTTTATAAAAATGTAGAAGGTCCCAGACGACTCATTCCACAGGGAAATGAGTAAGGAACCAGATAGTGCTGGAGGGGGCCGTCTCCATGGAGAAGGCAATAATCACCTCCCTCAGCAAGACTGTGGGTCCTGTGGGCTGACACCTCACCCTGCAAGTATGTCATCAGTCTGAGTAATTGTCATTGCTATGAGGTAACTTTGATTCTAGTAGCATGACTTTGTCAAACCTGGATCCCTAGAACAAACTGCCTGAGTGAGCCCTTCAGGCTAGGTTAAAAATGAACCTATGCTTGTGACCTTTAGCTTGCCAAAGGTACTGTCCCTCCATTAAAGCATAGGGTGAGATCTGTAGGCTGCGGGGACCCCACAGTATATGTTGTTGAATCTTCTCCCTTCCCCCATCCTGGCAGTGAAGTCATGGTGCCTTTGTCATGTGTTCTTTTCCCAGGAGAAAAGCCTTACAGATGCTCATGGGAAGGTTGTGAGTGGCGTTTTGCAAGAAGTGATGAGTTGACCAGACACTTCCGAAAGCATACCGGTGCCAAGCCTTTTAAATGCTCTCACTGTGACAGGTATGTCAATGAAGGCTTTGCAGGAAAAAGAAGTGTGGGATCATGGGAATGAGGAAGAACCAGAGTAGAGTAGGCATGTGCAGTAGACCTTGGAAAGAAGGCTGATAGCTTTCCATTACTTGGTGCCATTTCTTTTAAGACTGGAGCTTTTGCAAAAGTCTCTGACACCTTGACCATCTCTCATAGGAAGCAGTGTGACAGGTTTCTACAAGAAAACTGTCTAGGGGAAGGTTTTCAACACAGTTTTCAAATTCCGAAACTAAGAGATGAGTTCCTTTAGACCCTCCATGGGACTTCTGGGACTTCCTAGGTGTTCTCTGAAGACTTCTTGAATTTGTATTCCTCTGCCTTGGGGTTCCCTGTCCCTAGAAGACTCAGAGGACTTGTACAAGGACTGTAGTATCAGATGTGTCACACAATCCAGGAGACAAAACTCACTTCTTTGTTTCTGATTTGCCCTTGCAGGTGTTTCTCCAGGTCTGACCACCTGGCCCTGCACATGAAGAGGCACCTCTGAGGGAGCAGAGGAACAAATCCTGTAGGCTAAAAGAGGCTTCCAGACTTAAGAGGCGGCCGTGGAAGGAGGGATGCCTGTACCAGCCAAAGCATGCCATTTTGCTTCCTACCCAGTTACCTCCAGGGGCCTCTCTTTGGAAGGTCTTTTGAGGGCTACAAAAGTCATGTCAGAAGCGGCATAGCACCCAGGGTGCATGGTGTTTGGGTGACCCCGGACTCACCACTGGTTCCTAACCTTCTGAGAGGCTCTAAGCTTTTTGCCGTGAGCATGCGCACTGAGAATGTTAATGGGTGTTGGGTGATTGTATGTTGAGGATCTATTACTGGCTGTATGGTGAGGCAGACTTTTTTTTTCCCCCTTGTGGTATCAAATAACTGCAAGAGACAGAAAAAAAAGCAGTTTGAATGTTTTGTGTGTGAGGAGTATACCAAGGGATGAGTTGACCACCAATCATTTCCTGAAGGGTGTCTGCACCTTAGAAAAAAATAAAAACAAAAAAAAATAAATAAATAAATAAAAATTAAAATTAAAAAAAAAAAAAGATGGATAAACTTGGAGGGTGGGAGCGGGAACTCAGGACCCTATAGTGGCGAGTGTTAAGGGCAGGGGGAGCCCCTGTCCCCCTTTCCTGTGTGAAAGGACTTTCTGGTGTCTGGTGCAGCTATAGAATGTGCAGTGTGTCAAGTAGCTTGTTTTACTGGCTACACGGAGCTCGTTTGTAACCCATTGTATAAGCTGTATTTACAAATAACAGTGGTCATTTTCCCTTATAGTACAAAACAAGTCGTGCATGGTCTGGGGGAGCTATAAACTTTTACATTTTCAAATCGGGTCTCCAATCTTAATTCCAATTAATAAGCAGCTAGAAGATCCAATTTGTGTAGAATAATGATTCCTTAAGCCATTTAGGCCTGGCAAGACACGACCCCCCAGATCCTTCTTTTTTGTGACACTCCGCGTGCAAAATGATCTTGTGCAATGTAGGGTTGTATTTTCAGCCACTCAGAATTAGAATTTACTTTTTTGGAGAATCTTAAGATACCCTTTGGAAAAATTGGACACATGTCAAATGTCTAAATGCTAGGGGCCTGGAAATTACCAGTCTAATGTCACATTAGGCTAAGAACACAAACTTTTTTTTCTCAGTCGGGTGGATGAAACCACTAAGCTTAGAAACCGTTTTTTCTCATGCAGCTGCGTCTCTTACTTGCCTTGAGGACTGTTTCCGGTTTCCTAGCTGTTAATGCACTGTCGACCTTCATAATGGTGCCTTATGCGATTGGCCCTGTGGGGTCACATACAGGGGAGTGGGTGGTGATCCCTGCTTCATTAAGGCTCTTTGTTCACCTGGCTTTGTACTGTATCGCTGTACACTATGGACACAACAAAGAACAGCAGCAAAACGAACACCTCTTTAAGACCCTCCACAGTGACGAACTGGGTGAAAAGTCCTTTGACATGTCAACATGTGGTCCTTTCCAACAACTTGACTGTCAGTGTTAAAATGGGGAAAAAAATAGACATGACAATTGAAAACTAATTCTGCTACCATGAGACTCTTTAAAAGAGACCTTGCACAACTGTATAGATCTCACACACACACACCACACACACCACACACACACACACACCACACACACACACCGGCTGTATTTATTATGTAACATTTTCACACATATTAAAGATACAGAAGTATTAAACAAACAAGAAAAACCAATGTCAATATCTTGCTCAAAAGGCACAAGTTTTGAGTACCTGCCTAGCTTATCCGTTGGTAAGACTGAAAGTAGACTGCTTTTTTTTTTTTTTTGGAAAAAAAAAAAGTGGATAAAATTTCTTTGTGTGTGTATATTTGTGTGTATAGTATGTGTATGTATGTGTGTATATATATATTATATATAGATAATATATAAATATTTTTTTAAGAAGAAACTAGAATGTTTAGCTAGAAAATTCTACAGCCTGTGAAGAAGTATTTCAAAATGGCCATAAAGGAGGTTAAAAGAAATTGAAAACTATAACCTAACTTTTATAGAGGCTTTATCTTTAATTTAATATTTTGCTGAAGACATTGTCGGCATTGAGTCTATTCCAGCCTACTGATTCTGCTAGTCATTATTAGCAAGCCTGGAATAGGGTACCTTTGGCCATTCGGAAGGGGCATGAACAAAATACTGGCCAACCAGCTGGACTCAGACACACAAAGGTTTTGATTTTACTTTCAGCCTTACTAGAAGATCTAACCTAAGAGTAAGCTGATCACAGGGATTGTTTTTTAGAATACTTTTTACGCAGATGAAACTATTTTTTCCAGCATGTAGATTCTTCCAGCTTTTTCAAGGAGTACTTTCCCGGAATTTGGCATACCACAGCATCGACAGCTGAGATTTCGGATGTTTCACCCAGCTGCTTGGCTTTTTGGGTGTGGATCTTTACATATATGAGAATGAGTCTGGCTGGGCTGGTATTTTGTTTTGATCTTCCTGGATATGAGCAATGATTAAAGCTCCCTTAACTGTTTTTTGTTTTGTGATATCTGGCCTGATGAATACATTTCTCTGCAGAACTGATTTTCATTTTGCTTAAAGGGAAAATGCACTTTTGTTTGGCAATTCAAAATCTTAGCACTTGATTTGCTGGGTTTTGGAAAACTCCTTTTTTGGCCCTGCTGTGTGTTTATCCATAACAATTCCATTAAGTAAGAAGGTAAACAGAAGAGAAAGAAAACTTGTGCTGGCTCGTCTCACTTATGAAACATAGATGTTGTTCGACTGGGTGGGGCTGGGTGCCGTATATGTCAATGCCTGTAATTTTAATAATAAGCAAGTACATTCTGTTCAGGTGATAACTGAGCCTCAATCAAGCAGAAACTTTTGCTTGAAATTAAAAAAAAAATTTCTATTAGTGAAATTTCTTTATTTCTTTTTTTTTGAAGCACCCTGTTATCTAAAGAATCTTTGTAAGATTTTTGTAAAATTTTGTTTTACAAGATTTTATTTGAAATTGTTTTTTGCGAGATTGTTATATTTCTGTATGAATGTATTTTTTATTCGAATAACATAAAAAGAATTCTTATCAGCATCTGGAGCCGGATTGTTTTTCTGGGGTGCAGTGGGGGAGGGGGTTAACAAATTCCTGCTGTGTTACTCAGCCTGCCTTCCGCTCAGGGAAATCACCATTGTGCAATTCTAAGAGCCATTTGCCTAGCTCAGTCCCTGCCTTCCTTGTCTTCCTACTTACCACAGCTGTCTCTGGAGCTAGAGGGAGGCTTTTGAAATTGCTCCCCCCACCCCTCAAATGTACTGAATGCGTTCCAAAGCCTGGCAAAAACAGCCCTAAGCTTCTGGGGGCACAATAGGAGGCAACTTGTTGCACTTTTTTTCTTCCTGTCACTCAAGCCCCGAGACTATTACAGTGCAGAGGTCCCAGCACCGTGACGAACTGCTTGTCCCGTTCACTTCTGAAATCAGCAGATTTTGTTCACTTAGCTGATAGAGCTGGGCCAGTCTTTCTGGATGAGGCTGGCGTCACATCTGGATGACTCCCATCTGGGAAGGATAGAAGTGACCCGCAAGCAGATGATAAAGGGAAGTCAGGCCAGAAAGCCGTCCCGATGGACTCTGCAGCCGCTGTTTCCTATTCCCAGAGTTCCCTGGTTAGTTCCATAAAGCGGTGCAAAAAGTCAAGATTGCCTCTCCTCACGTGATTTCGTGACTTAAGAAAAATGCATCACATACAGAGCGGTTCAAGAAAAAATCCGCAGCTTGTCTCAGAGCAATGCCTTCAGTCGCTTGATCTGTTGGCGGCTAGCTTTACTGTGTGGATCAGTGTGATAGATGCATCTTGGAATCTGTTTTCAGATTCTATTAGCCAAGCAGTAGTTACAGGGGAAAATCAATGAATTTCTGCGGGGTTTCTTCAATGCATTATAGTTTGATCCTAAAGAAGGATGGTCTCCATTTTAGGTGTGGTATAGTCATTTACTTAGAGTAAGTCTTCATTTTGCTAAATGTGTAGAGTTTGTGGGATTTTTCTTATTTCATATATTTTATCATTAGGAAATTTTAAATGTGTACCCCCATTAGCAGTATATATATATATATATATATATATATATATATATATCAGAAACTTAGATTTGTGGTAGGCTAGTCATAAAGAGCTGGTGACATTTTTCCCCCCCAGAATTCATGGGTGTGTGGCGTTCTGAAGCACATGTCAGGGTGACTAACAGTTGGATTATTTTGACTGTACAGTCTAAATAAAGTCTCGATAATGCATTCTCTCTCGGCTACTATTAGGACCGGACTGTGTTGTCATGCAAAGTCTGCTGAACAGCTAAGTTATGCTCAAATAAGGTTGTTAGGAGAACCGCTGTGCAAGGAATCAGCCACAGACTTGGGATATTTATAGACGTATAAAGCATTTTCAGTCTGCTTAACAAATTTTTTGAAGCCTAGCTAAAAGAAAGGGAACACTTTTGCTCTAACAAGCCGTGTACTTTGGGGACAATTTGCTCAGCAACAATGGACCTCCATTTACTCCTAGCTAAAATTGTCCAGACTAGGTCACATGGATCTAGACTCCCTATTACACTACCATTCTGCGGTCTGGGAGTGTAGGGTGGACTTCAAATTACATGTTCACCATCCTCAGAGTTCTTGGCCCAGGCCTAGGAAAGTTTCTCTTCTGCTACAGGAGAAAGTATTGTTGGAGAAAATTGCTCTGAAAATGGAAAACGGAATGTTCTCAAACTGCCCATTACTCCTTTAATTAAAGTTAAGTTGCTCGGGCATTTGACAACATATAATTTTATTTAAGTTAAAAATTAAACTAACCTCTTTTGAAAAGTGCTATTGTACCTATAAAGGAACCCCAAATCTCCCCAGTTACTCCCCTAAACCCCCAATTCTATTTCTTATCTAATAGGGCCTTTGTACTGAGGCAATGGAAGTGACTGAAGTCTCTTATATTTTAATTGCCCTAAAAAGCAGAGCTTCCATATGCAACTTTTTATTTGCTTATTATTTATTTATTTATTTGTATGCCTACGTTTGTGTGAATATACTCTTGTGTGTGTGTGTGTGTGTGTGTGTGTGTGTGTGTGTTGTTTACAGAGGGTATCAGGTGCCCTCCTCCATCAGAGTCACCCTATTTATTTGAGACAGGGTCTCTCTTGAACCCAAGGTTGGCGTCTTCCTGGCTAGGTTGGAATCAGTGTATTCCAGTGATCTTCCCGTCTCCACTCTCTTCAGAGCTGGGGTGGAGCTATTTGTCTGGGTACTATGATCTGAACTCTCATCTTCATGACTGCTCTTAATCCCTGAGCTCTCTTCATTCTCTGAGCTATTTTGTTTTTTAATGACTTCCTTTGCCGGCTGGATTATTATTAATTACCATTTTGAAATTTGATGATGACAAAGATGATATTTCCCACCTTTTTATCAGATATTGAGAAAAATATGTTTATACATACATTCTCTATGTGTTTATATAAGTGTATATATGTGGTACCCCATACAATAAATGATATGTCCATTTCCCAAATGAGGAAAATTGAGGCTTCGAGATAGTACACCACTTGACTGAGGTGCTGCATTCCAGAAACACCAATCTTACTATTCTGACGCAGAACAGTCAATACCAAGGACCATTTTTTGAGCATCACCCCAATCTGTTCTCTGCCTTGCCCGATCTCTCATGAGAGTCTTCTGTTCAGTTTACAGGATTCATCTAATAGTGCTGCTACTCTCTGAAATAGAGACAGAGTGTCTTCACAATTGAGAGTCACTAAAGCTTTAAATCTTGTAACCTTAAGTAAACAGAAGTCACCATTTCAAATTGCTTTGCAGATATGAGACAGATGGCACGGATTTATTTTTAATGCTTAAGAATAGTGAGAGCACCATCAGGGATGTGACATCCTGCATTCATTGGCAGAAATCACCTAATGCCCAGAGAGGAGGTACAAAGAGAAGAAAATGAGGCTCGTGCATCATGCAAACGAGGCAATTCAGCAAAGTGTATTTAACAAGATTTATTTTACAGCAGGGTCTTTTACATTTCACTCTAACTAATTTTAATGAGGATTCTCCAAACATCTGTGAATGAAAAGAGACAAAGAATAGGAGAAAGCCGGGTCCCATGTGTCCTTTCGGGAGGCACTTTGGGCTGAAAAGTCACTGAGGCATCCTCACTGAAAGACAGATTGAATCATAATCCATAATGGCCATGGAAGACCCTTGCAAGCTCCGGTTCAAACCCTAAATCCATTATACAATCCAGGCATGGAAGCAAGCTGTCATATAGGTTCTACAATTGTTCCCTAAATGGAGACCTCCTGAGTCAAATATACCATGTACAATTAACCTTAAAAACAAATCTCCGAAATCCACAAATTGTAAGTGGAAACCCATTAAGCTAGGGATTGATCCTCCAAAATGTGTTCTTTGTCATGAGAAAGCACGTTTGTAAGAACCTTGCAGGTTTCAGCTACGCTGAGCTCTGTTCCTTGGATTTCTTAAGTTTCACATTACCACACTTTTTTCTGGTTGTGTAAGACTTGGTTCCAGTTGTGTAGGATAGTTAATGCCATTTACTGGCATGATCAGTTAACTCCCTCAAACCAAGCACCTCACTCAAATGTCTTTTTTATTTGTTTGTTTGTGTTGGTGAGAAAAGAAAACAGGATAGGTATGTCAACAACGAGATGCAGTGTGGGGGATTTCTTGCAGGCAGGAATTTGAAGAATCCAGTCCTCCTTACCTTTGCTTGTCCAGTCTGATACACTGTAAAATAGCTTATGTAGTTAAAGGCCAAAAGCCCTAGCAAGCTATCTCATGATGAGACTTACAGGAGTTTGTGAAGCTTTCCATTTACCAAGTCAAATCCTTCATGGTAAGACTGCCTTTGGGCAAAATCATTCATTTTTAAAAAATTGTCTTTATTAATTCTCTGAGAATTTTATACAAGGTATTTTGATCACATACCCTCTTCATGTAACTCCTCTCAGATGGTCCCATTCAATTTTATTCTCTCTCTCTCTCTCACTCTCTCTGTCATAGCTTAATGTAAATTAAGAAAAATAATTGATAGAAGATAGATATTATTGATGGCTAACTGAAAACATTGACTTATAATGTTCCAGATTTAAACATTTGCTTGTCATCATACCTAGACATAAGACAGTAGAATCCAGGAGCTATGAAGTGGTTTGTTGGCTAACAGACTCCTGAAAGTCCTACTTTCTCAAGTCATTTCTGATAATATCCCTTAGATATGAGGAGAGGTTAACTAAGAGTTGAATGTAGACTTTCTGCATGAAGTTTTAGTTTCTCAAAGGACATGTCCCATCTTTTAGGCTTCTCCAATCTGTAAGGAACTTCCTATTCCAACAAGGTTAAATAAGAAACTACAGAACCAGAGATAGTTGCTTTCTTTACCTTACAAAGAGATTGACAGGGCTTAAGAAGGGAGAGAACTCTTCCCATAGCTTCTGATGATTCAGTATTAATAATCATGACCCGGACACAGAGTTTCCAGCATTAGGTAATGAGGGACATTGATTGCTCTTAAGGACTTGTGTGTTTTCATTATCAGTGTGGGCAGAACCTGATAGTCAAACAACTGTACAAGGAAGCATGGAAGGTGTTACCTACGGCACCTCAGTTTCTTGTTTAGTTGTGAATTTCCTCGGAGACTTGTAACAGTAACATAACCCAGGAGCCACTGTTCTTAAAGGAATCTGTAGATGGCCTATTCACAAAGAGAGGGCACTTGTCTCATGGCTGCTTCGAACAGTGGTGACTGTTCCTGTATGGAGCCTATAAGTGAATACTTCATTTACATCTGTACCTTGTGTTTTTCCTTAACCCATTTTCAGCTGATCTTCCCCATCTCTGAAACAGACGCAGTGCAAGACCATCAGGACTGTTGGAGTCTTAGTGATAAGGTAAATAGAAACCTGGAGCCAGAATATAACCAATAGTTAATCATTGATCATCAAGTAGATATCTATGTCTTAATCAAGAAAACAACTGTACAAGGAAGTGTGGAAGGTGTTACCTAAGGCACCTCACAGTTTCTTGTTTAGTTGTGAATTTCCTTCCCATTACATTTAGTTATACATGAATAACCCCGTCCCCTTTCTAAAGATCAGCAATAGATGGACGTCATTTACTCACGGTTACTTTTGACAGCATAATTTCCTTGTACGTTCAGGGACTAAGCATAGACTATTATGCTATTTCTTAATGATCTACAAAGTAGTTTCCTCGGGAAGTTCTTACTACACTGCTGAAATCTTTCAGGAAGGAAGTGGTGCAAGTCTTCGAATAAGCCACTTTCAAGACAAAAGCCAGGAACATATGGTCCAATTGCAGAATGGAATTGGCCAATAGATCTCAAATAACAAAGGACAAATGGTCCAGAAGTCCCACTTGTTACAACTATTTTCTTAAACACCTGTGAAGCCCTAGGATGGAGCCATTCTGACTCAGATAACTCAAGTCACCATTAAACAGATGCTATGCCAAGGTTACCCAGCATTACTGCATTATTTATTACATTCTTTCCAACAAAACGAATAGTCAGGATCAGCTTCTCATACATTGCCTTGTATGCTGTATGTGAGATGCCAATTTCATTTGGTGTGGGTTCTGTCCAATTATAACCGGCATGCTTGCACCTCTATACCCTTGGTTCATTTCCTTTATTTCACTCGTTGTTAATTAATTGGCATTTGCTTTCTTGCTTGTTGGTTATTTTTACTAAACTTCTTCCTGTGTGTATCACTCCCATGGTTGTACGTTCTCAGCCCGTGTCTTCATTATCCTTGATTATCATTAAAATATCACAAATTTGCTTTTGTTTTATTGTATGATTCCTTGCTTATTTGTAGGGTAGTCTCCTTGGCAGCTTTCTGTTTTCAGGAGTATGAACTTAGGTTATCCCACTGAAGAACACCTAATGGGGATTTTTTAACGAATCGTGATGGGTGGGCAGGATACTGTTAGCATTTTGCAGGAGCCAGCTTGAGACAATGAACCATATAGTCACCAGAGACAGAAATACAGACCAGCCCATCTCTTTCCACTATATTTCTACACTCTTTTTAACCCTTCGGTTAAAATTTCAAATTAGATACTACAGAGGAGACAGGTATACCAAAGCACAATGTGTGACAGAAATATATCTGTGTTCTGTTGTCTTCTGGTTGGGCTCTGCGTTTATTTTTTATTATCTTCCAATGAATTTCATTTAGGCCAACAATAGATAATCATGAAACCAATACTCTGACTCAGCAAACAGTCATTATCTATTACTTTTCACTCAAACTCAGTATGTATAAGCATTCACTGCATATGAGGACTCTCTTACTTTTCCATGCCATGTTGCTAACAGACCAACCATGCTAAAACTGTAGGTCCTAATATATGAGGGGAAACATCATGTAACTGAACTTGAGGGTTATAAAAGATTTGACCACAGTAAAATATTTCTGAACATACTGTCACCAAGAACTAATTTAAAACCAAATGTATAATGAATCTAAGGTGTACCCGCAGCCCTCCATGCTGCAGCCTGAGAGTTTTCTGAAGTCTTGATGCTGGAGCTCACAGTATGTGTACTTTGTATCATAACTGCCCCCATACTACAGCTATGGAATGCCAGTGAACACTGCCTGGAATATCTTGGTTCAGAGTCAAGACTACCGTATATCATGAATGGCAGCAATTTTACTGCATGCATGGGGCTTTCTACTGTAACAGAAACACAACCATTTAATTACAAAGATCACAGACTTTTAGTAGCTTCCAATGGCCATTCCTTACCATGTAGAGATCAAATTAATATCTCTTTGGACTCCATATTAGAATGCTGGAGTCTACTATTACTATTACTATTTGAATCACTGGCCCGAGTTTTATGAAAACCTTCCATTGAATTTTGGGTTGGGATTAGGACTGAATTTCCAGTGATTGCTGAAATGACCCTAAATATATTTCTCCTGTTCTGTGAGACACGCTTACACAAAGCAACATTCTCAACACTCATGATTATAAAATAAAAATACTGATCAACTTAGGAAAGCATCAAAAGGACTCTGTGTCCTACAATATTAAATATTTAACTGATTTAACTCTTTATGTTAACATAGAAAATAATTAATGCATTAGTTTGTTTTCATCTTTAATAAATGGTAAAATCACATGTATTCAATAAATTGTTTCTAAAGAAATTACCTTATTATTTATTATTAATAAATGTTTTATTTGTATACTAACTTTATAAACCTATATATCTAGGGTGGCATAAAAATTTCTCATGCAAAATGGGGTCATGGGTAGAAAGATTTCATGAAGCCTGGCCCTATAGAAACAGAGGGTGGAGGCTGCCTGGGATACATTTCCTCTCCTCAAGCATCATTTATATCCTGCTCTCTCTGGCCAGACTTCAGATCCTCTCTCTGTATGTCAGACTTCTGCTTCTTATTTGCTTCTTATTTGGTACTTAGCAGGTGATCACCTGATTTCCTTCATCCTTGACAATGCATGGGCACAAAGCTGTTCTACTTAAGGGTAGGTAGTGTGTGTAGCAGAAGCCTACATGCCACACTATTCGTGAGCCTCAGTGTTCAGTAAATATCCCCATCTTTTGATAATGATGACAATGACAACAATGACACTAGGTGCAATACCAATGGCTTCCTTATCATTATCCCCACACTTCCTTCTGACTTGTATGATGTAGTTGGATACTATCACTGAAGCTATTCATTCTGGACACACAATACACTCTATCGTTCAGAAATTAGGCCTATAAGAGAAAGTGACATAAGAATGTTCCTATTTCTGGACAAGGTTTTAACCCTTTCTCTACAAATACGCAGGATAGAACCATAGAAGGTACAGACAATTATTTTCATTTCTTTTATGTGAAGTTGAATCATGGTGACTTCCTGGCACATTTTGCAGAGATGCAGTAGCTCTTCAGGAATGGACACAATGCTCTGCTCTGTTCTGGGATTCCTTCCTTGAGCTTTTGCCTTGGCTCTCGAGTCCCTCATCACTTTCTCCTCTTACTTAAAGCCTGCATTTCTTTAGGTATAGAGCTCTGTGTATATAGCTTAACATCTCAGATTCCCCAACTTCTAGAAGTATTTTTCATTGCATGAATGAATAAATGAATGAGCGAATGAATGAATGAATCTGTTTCCATCACTCCTTAATCTCTACACCAGCAGAATGGATGTATCCAGCCTAAAGGAGATCCCTAAAGAAGACACAACTCATTTCATACACAATGTTAGCTCCTCTCCTGGTAGATGTTTTACCTAGAGGGTCCCTGCATTGGGTATTTGTCTTGTTGCTATGACAGAAAGCCTGGAAAAGGAAACTCAAGGAGAGAAGAGTTTGTTTGGCTCACAGTTCATAAGCCATGCCAGTTGGGGTTAGAGGCAGCTGATTCATATTCATATTGTATGTATAGGTAAAAAGCAGAGAGCACTATTGGTGCTCAGATTACATTCTCTTTTTTATTCAGTCCAGAGCTCCAGACCATGGGATGTTGTCACTCACATTGAAGATGGGCACTCAACTTCTGTCTTCTAAGCCATGCATTACAAAAGCACACCCAGTGGCTTGCCTTTCAGTGATTCTAGATCCTGTTGATACTGACAATCAGTATTTAGCCATCACAAGCTCCAGAAGACTAACCCCTCTTTGAGGGTCTTATATTCACCTTTCCCCCTTTTTAACTTTGATAGGGAGGCTATGGGGAAGTGAAGTAGTTTAAGATTACAGGGAAATGATCAGGGAGATCCTCAGAGCTGTCACCTTGGCTCTGAGTAATACAATGTTAACAAGACTTCTCTCCATCAGAGCTCTGTCTGCTTCAGCTGTGTATTAACTAAAAAGACTTATCCTCAGGACCAGAAACTCACTTAGGGATGTGGGAAGAGCACCATGCTTATGGAAAGAGCTACTCAGGGAAAGGAAAGGGAAACTTTATTAAAGCAGATTCTGTGCTTGTCATGAAAATTTAAATCACCAAGTGTTTTGATGACATCTCTTCAACAACTAATGCAACCCCTTTTAATCCCAGGTACGATTCTTCTGCACATGAGGGATAAATCTGCTGCTCCCAGATGACTAGTCAAATGTCAACAAATCACAAACCTATCCTTTTGAAAGCTGCTGCCTTTTCCTGCTTTTGATCTGTAAGTCACTTGATGTTGATGTTACGATGCTAAAATAGAAAAAATGCCCTTTTTCTTCCGTTCCTTCTTTCTTTCTTCTTTCTTCTTTTTATTTTTTTAAACACAGGGTCACCTGCATGATTAAGCTTTCATTCCTCACATGTATCCCTTTAATTCAAAGCCTTGCAAAGTACATGTAGTCTTTTCCCAGTTAATGCTCACATGATGTAGTGCGCTGTTTGAGGTGAAAAAAACAGCTCATTTCCTTCTCAGACACACATATACCTGGGCATGTTTGAAAGCTCTGCATCCGCTTCTGTGTGATGACATCTGCACAGGGCTTTGTTGGATAGAAAAACTTGTATATAGGCACCTGCCACAGCTCCTGAAATGCATGACACTCTAAGAATATGCCCACCCTTCATCTTGATTTGAGCAGCCAATAAGAGCCATGGTCTTTCGATGAGGACCCTCGTGTATGCTTCATTCCCTTTGGTGACTCGCTTCTACTCCATCAACTTTTGTGATCAGTCATAGGAAAATATCTATTTAAGGAGCTCAGCTTAAATGCTACAGACCAGGAATCTGAGCTGTACACAACATCCTAATTTAGCAGGCTTCATATTATTATTGAAAGTTCACTTTTCGTGACATATGAAACATTTTTTTAAAGAGCCTTCTAGATTTGGTCCATGAATGCAGGAGCTATATTGGTTAAGTTACAAGCAATACCTATAGATCCATTGGCATTCTCAGTATGACTGGAGCCTTTTACTCTTCTTAGACAGCAAATACTTTCCACTCTTATACCAGCCTCCTCATCCCAGCTAACTACCCTGAAAAGTGTCAGACAGATTAGTCTTGCTGCAATTCACTTTGACAATCTTTCTGTTTTATTCTCCTGGGATATAGGGTTTCCTCTGTTGAACATATTCATCATGGAGATGATCTTCACCCTCACATGAGATCAGTCACAGTTTTGATAATTAGCTCACTTCTGAGGTTCTTCTCTCTCATAGGGGAGGCATTTATTTCTGGCAGAAGAGGATTCAGCTATGATAGCTACATCACTAAATACCAGTTGACTTTAGTGGCAGCCATTCTATTTTGAATACTCACTAGTCCTTGTTCCTAGAACTCAGGAGGACAACATATATTCATTGCATTGGTTACTTTTCATTTACTGTGATAAAACAGCATGGCCAAAAGTGACATCAACGAATGACTTTATTTTGGCTTATTGTTTCTATGCAGATAAGAGGCCACCATGGAAGGAAAGTGTGGCTGTAAGCAGCAAATGCAGTAGCCAGAGCAGGAAGTCGAGTGCTCATAACTTCACCTACAGCCAAGAAGCAGAGATCTTGAACTGGAAGATTTTGTTTTTAACTCGCAAAGGAAGATTTTGCTTTTAACTTGCATAGCCTCTAGTGACGTATTTCCTCCAGCAAGGCTGCACCTCCTAAATGTCCCAAACAACACACTGCCCAGTATTCAAATGCATGAGCCTGTAAGGGGCATTTCTAATTTAAACCATCAGCACAACTATCATATCCTGAGCGGCCATTCTGAAGGACAGAGTTAGGTGGGGTTGAGAGATGGAATAAACTTCAGATGACAGTTGGCCTTCTGGCCTGTAACAAAGGAAAAGTCACCCAGAGGCTACCATCTCCCTCCTCTACCTAAAGAACGCAGTAAAAGTGACAGCCACAAAATAAATATAGAAATGGTCCTTGCTGGGCTCAGAGAAGACCTTCACTTGCACACAAACTGGATGGATGTTGTCTTGGTGAAATATCCCCTCTGCCTTTAAACTTTTTTTCTCTGTCCACTCCCAGCATGGGGTCACAGCAGCACCTGCCCTCTCCTTACTGTTTTTATGACTACGGGGACATTTATAGCAACAAAGACTCACATGCAAGGGATTGGGGTGTGGATATGTGAGTGTCCTGTGTACGTGTTGAGAGCAGAGATGAATGTGACTTAGAAGCAAAGAATTCTGTATTCCAGTGGCAGCTCCAAAAGCTTCTAACCATAAAAATATATTTAAATTTTTTGAAAAATGTATTTTCCGTGGATGTGGATGTGTGTGTGTGTGTGTGTGTGTGTGTGAATATGGGAACACATCTGCCGTAGCATGTGTGGAGGTCATCACGCAACTTTTAGGCATCAACTCTTACCTTCCTCTTTAAGTCAGGGTCCCTTGTTTCTATAGTTTTGTTGTTTTCCAGGCTAGTTGGCTCTCCACTCAGAGGTTCTCCAAGATTCTCCTATCTCTGCCTGTTAGCTCATTTTAATGGTGCTGGCACTAACGATGTCCTTGGTCATATCTGGTTTTTAACATGATTTAATATCAAACTGGTGTCATGGGACCTGCAAATCTAGTATGTTTCCCTGCTGAACCATCTCCCTTGGTTCCCCATTTGTATTTGGTTTTTGAGGCAAAGTCTCCATGTAGTTCAGGCTGGACTTGAACTCATCACTCCCTGGTTCAGTCTCCCAAGTGGGGATTGTATGCAAGTACCACTATACCAAATTCTGTGAGAACTTTTGAAGTTCCTCAGTTGTACTGAGGAGCCTCCTTCTCCCTAAGCTGGAGACTAGGCTAACCACCTCTTAGGTATATATGGTGAGGGTACAGGAGATGTCATGCTCATTCCTCAAAACTGAGGCCACTGCATTGGATTTTAAAGCTCAGCATGCCTTTGGTATATGAAAATACCCCTTTGTCAAAGCACAATACCCAGTGAACAAAGAATTCCGATTCATTTTCCATTTCAATCCTAAGTACTGATAACACATAGCATGGGACCCAAAGATGTTCAGCTATTGTATGTAACTGCTATAGAACTGAGACCCATGAAAAGATTGAATTGAATATATTGTTTTCTGTTGCTGTATCGGTTTTAGCAGAGAGACACACATCTTTATTACTTCCCATGTACCTGAACAATGAATATTATTTAATCTTATGTAGTAAGATTAATGTTAGTGTCAGAGCTGAGATGGGAATGTAAGCCTTCTGGTTCCTTTTCCTGTTGGCTTCCTGTGGGATCCTTTCTGCCACAGGTTCTGTGACCTTGGAAACACCAGGTGAGTCATACCTGGGAAACTAAGGATCGGTATCAGTGGTATAAACTCTCACCCCACCTTCTAGTGTTGGCAAATACCCTGGCTACTCTTTGTTTCTCACACATTTATGTCCACATATCTCTAGGAATCAAGGATATTTACCTTGTGTTTTATGTATTCTGTGAGCACCAAAAAAATCCTTTGTTCCATGAACATAAATCAGGCTGGACTTGAACTCATGATTCGCTGGTTCATTCTCCCAAGTGCTGGGATCACATGCACACACCACTATACTCAGTTTTGTGAGAACTTTTTCATTTCAGTCCTAACCTTACCTTTATCATTGAACACTAGTGATCTTCAACAAATAGAATGGATATGCAAATGTTACAGTTCACATGAATCATATAGCTGGATAGTAAGTTCAAAGAAGGATTTTCCCACCTTGCCGTGCATCTTCAGGTGCTGGAGTATACATGAAAAGAATAAGGGAAGATATTGTTACTTCTTAAGTTGTACTTTTTCTATTTTAGGATGTTAATGTGCAAATATATACACAGAGACTAGAATTCAAGGCTTCACATGTGCTAAGTAAGTGCTCAACCATTATCTTTTACAGTAGGGTTTGGGAATCTCCTGCAGAACCATTCCTGAACAAATCTTTCTGTTGTCAAAGCTGACTTCAAAGCCATTGGTGGCTGCCAGAAACCCTGAGGAGGAGCCTGACCAGCTCCACACTTCCTGCAATAGCATCGAGAATAATCATTACTACTTTCCTGGGTGATTATCTATAACATGTGTTCTATTGAAAATGTTGTGTTGTTCCTTACACTTAAATGACAGGTAGTCACACAGTCTTACCTCTGTGTAGGAAACAGCATTATTTTTCTTAGATTACTTAGAGGAACTTGTATTGCCCATGTTGACCCACGATGCTAGTGAGTTCCATCATGGTTCATTGATTAAACCCGTAAGTTCAATTCAGACACTGAACAAGCCAGTTTAAGGATGTAGCTCAATTTGACAGAGGGCTTAGCCAGCGTGAATGACAGCCTGGCTTGGATGCCCAGGACTGTATACCACTGGGCTTGGTGGTGCATGCCTGTAATTCCAACACTCAGTAAGTAGAGAGGAGAAGATCAAAAATCCAGGATCATCCTCAGTTACAAAGGGAGTTCAAGGCCAGCCTGGGCACCATCAGATCCTCCCTCAAAACTACAACAGCAGCAATAACAAACAATAGCCACTAGGACCAGATACTGCGAAAACAAATAGATGGTATAGGGGTGGACTAATGAAAAGTTCTTGTCTAGCTAAAGTCTAGAAAGCACAAATGAAGATCCTGTCTGTTTGTTTCCAGTCAGGAAATGTGAAGGATTATTACCAATGTCCACTTGTTTTTATAAAGTTGACTATTGACCTTACTGACCTTGTGCCATCTAGTTCCTAGCAGAAATTACTAAAAGTCTGTAGAGGAGATGTTGGCAAGATGTTGTATAGTTGGTTATAATAAATCATTTGGAACATTTCAACCACAAAAGAAAAGAAACCAAATTTGAAAACTCTAAGATGGTAACATAAACAAAATATTTTTCCTAGTCATCAAGCTGTGAGAAAACCCCCACATAGCTTCGGGTCATTTTATTACACTGACCTCATATTCTACCTAGTAAGGGCAATCATAATTTACTCTTTATCATCACCTGGGAATATAAGGGTTATTGATCATACCTTAGACTCAAGTTCTTTATGCTCAAATATCACAACTCTCCTGAATTACATCAGACTATTATTCTATAATTCAGGTATTTCCATAGCTACTATACCCAGGACCTTGCTGGATTGTAGAAAACTTTTTTCTCAATGTGTCTATTTAAGGGTAGATGCTGATAATCTTAGACCTGCTTCCCAACCCAAGGAGTCCAGTCTGTGTAGGATGACTGAGAAAGATTGTGGTGATTCACTTCACCTCACACCCTACAGTGGCCCATGAGTCAGAAGAAGGGTACCTGGGTGTGGCCATCTAGTGAGCCTCAGTACATTCAATGCTCACTATCCCTGTTCTGGGAAAATCAGTGAAGCTCCAGCAATGACAGCCGGACAGGATTTCTCAGGCTTGAGCTTCGGAGGTATGTGTGCAAGAAGACACCACACCTTCCTTCCTGGCAAAGGAAGGACCCAGCTGACAAGGATGATTGATATGCAAGGAGTGTCCTTCTAAATATATATTGTTGGGTAATATCTTATCTCATAGGAGGCAGAGTGGATGGTCAGAGTGGTTTGGGGATGGAGACCTGTGTTCTAATTGATGTGTCACCAGTCACACTTGGCCTATTTGTGTTCTTAGTGAAATATATGAGCATAGAAAAATTCTTTCACCCCAAAACATGGTTGGGATTACACAAGACGTGTACTTGGCAAATACCAATTCCCTTTCCTTTATTGTTTACAGAATATAATTGTTCTAGAGGAAAGGAAAGAATTATTCAGGGAAAAAGAACACGCTTCCACGGATGGCAGTAACTAGACGGAGTGAAATATTACTGCAAAGTGTCACTCACTGTCCTCCTGTTACAGGTTCTGTTTAGTGTGTTGGAATCTTGAGCCCACTGAGTGACAAGCAATGAAGTGACAACTCTTTCGTATTAGCTATGCAGATGAGCATCAGGGAGATTAATTTATTTCTGGAATAATTTGTTTGGGAAGTATTTTGATCCCGGTGTTCATTGCTTTTGCAAATGTGATTTTTATCTCATAGTTAATTCAACTACGAAGCTGTTAGTGTTTCCATTTCCCAGAGAATTTGTGACTTGCTCAAACATTCTCAGGCCTCAGTCCAGCCTATTGCTCTGCCTGTTTCTGCTAAGACAAGTACAAGCTTGTCTTCCAGTGACCTCCAATCAAAACCAATCAAATCTGCAAAGTTAATTGTAGTATTGCCTAAGCACTCAGAGGCCCAATAAATAATGAATGCTTATTAAACCATATTGACATGATAAATATTTTACACAGTGTGTTTATAACCTGCAAGCCAGGGCTTGGAGGTTTCTTCTCATTTGCGGTGCCCCAACTTGTTGTATTCTCGATGGAGAGAAAAATAAATGAACAAACAAAATCTTACACTGAAAAGCAGGTCGGTGGGAGGGTCATATGCAAATTACAGGCTTAAGAGCAGGTGCTAGAGAGTGGTGCCAGGCTTCAGGGATGCCCCAGCAACTCTTAGCTTCTCAGGGATGATGGAGAGCTAGCAGTAACTAGTCTCTTCTTTTTCCAAGATGCAGTGGTTTGCAGAAAGGATAAAAATGCAAAGATGAATTTCTGGAAGTTGCAAAAAAAGTAGCCTGCACATAAACTCATGTTTTCTAATGCTATGGACATGACAGATTAAAGATTAAGTAAAACGTTCAGTCACTTGAAATAGGGAATTTGCATGGATGAGCTGGCTGGAATTGCTTGTTTAATTTAGGTAGTCTTGAGTTTGTGGTGTGTGTGTGTGTGTGTGTGTGTGTGTGTGTGTGTGTGTGTGTTGATGGAGTATGAGCACACATATGTCACAGTGCATATGGAAAGTTCAGGGGGTAACTTTTGGGAATCGATTCTCAGGAGCTTCTGGTTCTGTCTCTCATCTCTCTGTAGCAGTACTGGGATTGTAGATGGACGTCTCTTCACCTGGCTTTTTATGTGGATTGAAGACAACTACCTCAGGTTGTTTGGCCATCTTCCTGGCTCTCAAATGTATTTATTTATTGCCTAAAATTCCTTCCAGCAAGACACTGTTAACCTTATGTCCACCTATGTGTGAGGAAAGGCTTAATATATTTCATCTAAAATGACACAAAATGTTGGATATAAGGTTTTCTTTAAAAAAAAAAAAAATACAGGAGAAAAAGCTGTGTGTGGTGCTTTACACCTGCAATCCCAGCACTCGGGAACATGAAGCAAGCGGATCGCGTGAGTTCATATTCAGCCTAAACTACAAAGTGAGTTTGAGGCCAGTTTGGGCTGTATAATACTACTCATTTATATATGAACGTTGTATATAAATGAATGCCGGAGGGAAAATATTGAGCTAAACAGAAATAAGTTATATCAGGTAAACAGTCTTTCAGTTGAAACTTTTAGTGGATAAAAATCTTCATGGTGCATTTCATGCAATGTAGGAGGAAGTGCAGCGAGGTTACCATTTTATTGCTCTAGGAGTCAATTTTAAATCAAGAGGCAGAAACCACGATGACTCAAGAGGTCTTGAAGAAAAAAAAACAAAAAACAAAACCATTCTCATGTTTTTCTACTGCCTGAGTGGAGCGAAAGCTGTGATTAAGGATCTATCAGTTTTATTTGCAGACTTTCAGTTCTGCTCTAACTTGGTTGAAACCAAGGGGTTCCGTCTTTCATTTCCTGCAACAAGTTTATTGCTGAGACCAGCTTCTGGGCATTTCTATGCAGCTTGGATGACTGACCACCGCACTAAGACCATCACAGTCCTCCCAGTGCCTTCCAGCAGGGGCATTTGGGGGGCAACCATGTCTTGATGGAGGTCTTCAGTTTATTTGGGGGCTCTTCTGGAGGGAGGAGTAAGTGCTGTAACTGGAGAGTCTGTGTTAGTGGTGTGTGCAGTCTCTCCCACACCCTCATGAGTAACCAGAGGTCTGAGAGCAAAGGAGGAAGTAGTAAATGAAGAGGTTGCCATTCAGCTGCACATGAAGCTGTGGCTGAAACAAGAACTGACCAAGAAAAGCTCGGGAGAAGTCAAAGTCATTAGATGGTTCTAGTTCAGATGAAAAGTTGGAGGAAAATGAAAACTAAAAGAAAGGGAGAGAGAGAGAGAGAGAGAGAGAGAGAGAGAGAGAGAGAGAAGAAAGGAAGGAGGAAGGAAGGAAGGAAGGGAGGAAGGAAGGGAGGAAGGGAAGGAGGAAAAGAAAGGGAAAGGGAAAGGGGAGTATACGTCTCTGTTCTTGAGAAGGAAGAGATTGGCCTTCACTAGCCTCAGGGCTTCTGTCTAATTCATAGGGTTAAATAATTGGTTTGAAAAAGCAATGCTGGCGATCCAGTCTCCAAGAGCATCGAGGGGTCAGGCCAGGTACCACTGTTGCTCCTTCCCTGGGGCTGCAAACTCCCTCAGCTCCTTCAATCCCTTCTCCGACTCCTCCATCTGGGATAGAGGAGAATGCCAAGGAGGGAAGAGGAGAGTGGGTGAGTGGGTGAGTGGGTGGGTGGGTGGGTGGGGTAATACTCCCATAGTGGCAGGGGGAGGGAATAGGGAGGTTCCAATGGGGAGATCTGGAAAGGGGGAAACATTTGAAATGTAAATAAAGTAGGAAAAAATAAAAAAATAAATAAATGAAAAGAAAACGCAATGCTGGTTTGCACACCAAGCTGTGTTCGGGGAAGTGTGGTGTGTCAGGATAGAGACGTTGAAGGAGATCCAACTTCTCTTTTTTCTCTGCAGTTTGTGCCACCAGTTTCCCAGGATCTTTAACAGGACTCCAGATCATTTGATCTTATTCAGTTGGACCTTCAGAATTATCTGGATCATATTTAGAAATCAAAATAATTTTTTTTTTTTAAGAAAAAATGCTATTATCTCAATTAAGCAAACTTGGAGAGCAGCCAAGAATGCAATGTCCCTGATCCACAGCCCTTGGTGCTGGCACCTAAAACTGGTCTGTGGCTGCATCTTGAGTACCAGCTCTCCTCCTAAGAAGAGTGCCTGATAAGAAAAGGGAAGAGGCAGGAAGTGCTTCTGCACTCATCCTTGTACATTTCCCAATGCTTGGAATGTGACATATACAAACTTCTTAGCTCCAGAAACGCTGGAGAGCCTGGGGCAATGTGAGGGCAGGAGGATTATTATATATATACACATACATCATCTATATAACATAAATATTATACACACACAAATACACACACACACACACACACACACACACATATATGTATCATACCTGTACCTAAACCTTCTATCATAGCAGGCAGCTCAAGGACCATGACAATAATTCACCATTTCATTTTCTTTTTTTTTTTTTGTTCTTTTTTCTATTATGCATGTACCTGTATTTTGTTTGTTTGTTTGTTTGTTTGTTTTTGATGGAGCATGCCTTTTATTTTTTTATTTATTTATATTATTATTATTATTATTATTATTATTATTATATTATTCCTACTTTATTTACATTTCAAACGTTTCCCCCTTTCCAGATATCCCCTTTGGAACCTCCCCATTTCCTCCCCCCTCCCTCTGCCACTATGGGGGTATTCTCCCACCCACCCATCCACTCTCGTCCTCCCTCCTTGGCATTCTCTTCTACTGGGGCATCTAACACTCTCAGGCCCAAGGGCATCTCCTCCGCCTGATGGCTATCAAGACCCTCCTCTGTCGAATATGTGGCTAGCACCATGGGTCCCTCCATGTCTATTCTTTGGTTGGTGGATCAGTCTCCAGGAGTATCGGGAGGTCAGGCCAGTTGACACTGTTGCTGCAGAGATCCAAATAACCCTATCAAAAAATGGGGAAAAGAGCTAAACAGAGAATTCTCAACTGAGGAAACTCAAATGGCCGAGAAGAACCTAAAGAAATGTTCAACATCCTTAGTCATCAGGGAAATGCAAATCAAAACAACCCTGAGATTTCACCTCACGCCAGTCAGAATGACTAAGATCAAAAACTCTGGTGACAGCAGATGTTGGCGAGGATGTGGAGAAAGAGGAACACTCCTCCATTGCTGGTGGGAATGCAAGTTGATACAACCTCTCTGGAAATCAGTTTGGCGGACCCTCAGAAAAATGAACATAATATTACCTGAGGACCCAGCTGTTCCACTCCTGCGCATATACCCAGAAGATGCTCCAACATGTAATAAAGACACATGTTCCACTATGTTCATAGCAGCCATATTTATAATAGCCAGAAGCTGGAAACAACCTAGATGTCCCTCAACAGAGGAATGGATACAGAAAATGTGGTACATTTACACAGTGGAATACTACTCAGCTATTAAAAACAACGACTTCATGAAATTCGCAGACAAATGGATGGATCTTGAAATATCATCCTGAGCGAGGTAACGCAGTCACAAAAGAATGAACATGGTATGTACTCACTGATAAGTGGTTATTAGCCCAAAAGTTTGAAATACCCAAGAGTCACTTTGCAGCAACAGTAGGGCTGAGTGTGAGGTCCCAGATGGAGGACTTGGAGAAGCGACTGAAAGAGCTGAGGGAGTTTGCAACCCCAGGGAGGCAGCAACAGTGTCACCATTTTCTTTTCGATTGCTGTCTTCAGTCAGCTGTCTTCACCCTTCCGCTACGCTACTCCCCCTTTACCCTCCAGCATCTCTTAGCCCTACACTTCCCTGTCAAAAATCTCTCCTGCATTCTTCTATATGCAGGCTCCAGATGTAGCCTACAGATTCAGATACCCTTTAGGCCACTTGGTCACACTTTTGGAAATATACTTTCAGGTTCGTCATCAGAGGGCTATGAGAGAAAACTTTGGGGGCAGAGTTTACTCCTGTGCAACTGATACACAGACTTAGTTTTGTGCTGGGCATGTGACTCAGTTGGTAGAGTGCTGGCATAGCATACCACAGGCCCAAGATTTACTCTGTAGTACCACCTTAAGACAATGTGTATACCAACCTGAAGATCCAGGAGTCTAAGGATGAAAGCAAGAAGATAAGGAGTTCCAGGTCACCTCAGCCTCACTTCATCCAATTCCTGGGCAACCTGGGCTATCTGAGATCTTGTCTCTAAACAACAGAACTGACTTTGCTAAATAAGCTATTTTCTACATTCCCTTTCCTCCCCCCCCCATTTGTTTTTTTCCTTACATCTCTCCAATACTTGCACCTTTCCATCCCACCTACTTTTCCTCTCTCCTGTCCTCCCTGTTCCTTATATATTAGTAAGGACAGATCCTGGAACTTAACACCCTATTGTGAACTGCCATCAGAGGAAGGATGGCACACATTGGCTGCTACAGAGTCTGTTGAGTCATTTTGTTCTCTGGGGTTCTGAGAATCGTAAGCATGGTGCGAAGGCTGTTAGCACACTGCTTCTCAGAATCACCCTTTTCTACTAATGATGACAAATGACACTTTCATGAATAATGCTGGAGTAGGCCCTTTATTTCAAAAGCTAATTTGCTGTTGCCATGGAGAAAGCAAACACACACACACACACACACACCAATAATCAAACCAAACAAACCAAAACAGAAGCAAACCAAAACAGAAGATTGGTAGAGACAGCCAAAGACAAAACAAAACAAAACAAAACAAAAAAAATTTTTTTTGGTACTGCTTAGAAATCTTGACTGTTGTTATTGATACTTTGTGGGTCTGGGAGAGAGCTCATTTGGTAAAGTGCTTGCTTTGTGAGTATGAGGATGACAAGGTTTAGCTTCTAGAATTTACATAAAAAGCCAGGCATGTACAATGCCCTCTTTAATCCCAGTGTTAGGGAGGTAGAGAAAGTGAATTCTTGGGGATTGCTGGCCAGTCAGCTTAGTCTATGTGGCAAGATCCAGGCTGGCATTGGACTCTGTCACAAAGAAGACAGATGCACCTGAAGAACAGAAAAGAGAATTGTTCTCTGGTTTCCATATGCATGTCAGAATACACTCATGCACAACCTCACCACATCCCAAACCTGTTAAGATTGTGTGTCTATTGTCTTAAAGCTGAATGGGGGGAGGGGTGTTTCTTTTGAAATGATTGTCCCAGACATGAAAGACACACTAGGACCCTTTCATTCCTCAGCATCCTTTCCTAGTTTCTCCCTTACGTGACTTAGCGAAGGACGATTGTCCCTCTAGGAGAACACAGGTACAGATTTGATGGTTAGCTCATAGAAGGGTCACCTAGGAGACTGCTGTTTTGTTGTAAAGCTGTATGCACATGGCCCAGTGAAGCCTTCACGGGGATGCTTTTAAGACCTGCAGAAATCTCAGTGGCTGATCAGAAATTGACGCTGACTTTGCTGGATCAGGATCAAACAAAGCCAACTGACCAACTACCTCTGCAATCCCAGCAGGAGAAAGGAGGAGGCAAGAAAAAACACAAGGCTGCTGCTGCTTTTGTTTATTTGTTTGTTTTTGTTTTGTTTTGCCTTTTTGGCCTAGAAAACACAAAGTTCCCCATTTTTCATCTTCCTTCACATATTTATTGGATTTTTTGCATTATTCCATTTGCTTAAAGTTCCAGAGAATAAACATAATAACACCATTGATTGAAATAATTAAAATAGATAGCTTCAATAACAGCAGAACCAAACAGCGATGAAGCGGCTGACTTTTCCTTTATCATTCTCTTGGGAGGCTAGCTTTTTATAAGCCAGTATATTCTGCTATTGGAAATGGCAATGTCACAAGGGAGAAAGCTCTGTGGGCAGAGGCAGGACCTGACTTGCTCTTCAGAGATCCGAGCACCAATACAAGACTCCACTGTGATCCTTCGTTTGTGACAGGAAATCAGCTCCTTCTGGGAGAAGATCATTCTGTGAGTCTAATTACATCCTACGGGTCCTTCCACAGTCTCAGTGTTTGCCTATTAGTAAATGAATTAGCATCAGACATTCATGCATGGTGAATGATAGAGAATTCTATTTCTTTTTAAGGGAAACTACACTTACTGAGAAAATCTTTAAAAACATCACTTGGTCAACCAATCAAGAACATTAACACATAAGGGGAAATCAAAATAGAAGGATGTGCCCTGTCTCAGGTGGAAAGGGCCTCTCTCTAGGCCCTTCTAAGACACAGAGTTGTGGATCTTGGAACAAGAACCTCAAAGTAGAGTCCTCCAGAGGGAAATGGCAACTTCTCCAAATAGGCAGCAATTTCTGAAAAGGCCATTCCTTTGTCCTTGCTGATTTCTGGTTAACTTGAGTTTTCTTCTTATGTGTATAAGTGTGTCTCTGTGTATATCTCTGGGTATTATAGTTGTGTTGGTGTGTGTGTGTGTGTGTGTGTGTGTGTGTGTGCCCGCGTGCGTGCATGTGTGCAAGCATGCACATACATGTAAGCCAAAGGGCACTTGAGCATCATTCCTCAGACACTACTGAAAAAGGTTTCTTACTGAGATAGAACTTCCCAAGTAGGGAAGACTGGTTGGCCAGGTAGCCCAGGAAGATCTGGGATTAGAAGTGCGCATCACTATACCTCTCTTTGTTTGCTTTATATGGATTCTAAGGATCAAGCTCGGGGAGGAGGGTGGGAAATGGGGATGGGGAGTGGGAGTGGGGAGTGGAGGTAGGGCTCACATTAGTAAGGCAAGCCCTTCACAGCCAGAGCCACCTGCCCAGCCCCTGGTCTTTTCTCTTCAGTAAGGATTTCTCCTCTTCTACCACTGGGCCCCCTTGTGTTGCACGAGTTAAACATTTATTCTAGATTCTCCTTCATCCAGCCTTTGACTATTATTATCCTGGAGGCATCCACTTTTAAGCTAGTAAGAAACATTTTTCTGTCATACCTTTTCCCTTCAAAGACAGTCCCGGTGCTTCAGGATTCCAGAAGCTTAAGAATCCTGACAATGGGAAGGAATGTGCTTGCTTAGGAGCCCAGATACTCTTCCAGACCCCTAAAGAGTTGCTGATAACAGTCTTAAATGAAGGTTCAGGCTACAGCCAAATCAGTTAATCTCATCCCTGGCTCTCTGAAGATCAGGACCCCCAGGATAAGCCAGGCAAACAACCACAGGGACTTTGGTAGGTAGACACCAGAGGCTCTTCAGAACCTCTTTGAAGTTTGGAGCCTGATAAACCAGCAGGGTCTCTAGGTTTGTTGTTTAATGTCGGCCTTGCAGCTTAGCTTGGAGACAGGTTATTTCTACCCAGATTAATATTAACCTGAGCACGTAGGGTAGGGATGCCACTGAAGACAAGAGAAATGAAAACATTTACTGGGATACTGAGGTGAATGAAGATAAGTGTGAATTGTGTGTATGAAGGACCCTCACCTCGAACATCATGTGTAGACTGTTTATTTGAACAACCAGACAGCACTGCCAGCTGTACCTCTGGGCTGTCTCCTGGTGGCTGGGTATCTGTATGCATCCTGTGTTTCTGCACATCTCAGCTGCATGAGTCACAATGGTCCCATCTCAGACAGACAGGGATTAGGGCTATGACTCAAATAGCACCATTCATTCCTTTTTGTCTGCACAGGATTGTACTACCTGATACCACAGGTAACAGCTCAACCTGCAGAGGCAATCACTTTGATTTTATAAAGTTCTTTGCATGAATCACAGCAGATAATGACAAGGAAAAAAAAAGATTTTCTTTTTCAGTATTCAACTCAGCTAGAACTGTTCAGCAAATATTTCATTTCCAAGTAAGTTGTCTTAGAGTCTTCTTGGGCATGCTATAGAAGTGAGGTTTGAAGGATGATGTCATGATATAAGCACTCCTGCACTAGATAGTAAACAGGAGCATGGTTGCGACTCAGCAGGAACCAGACTGTTTGTCTCTCAGAGTTCAAAGTCTGCTAGCCTGTGCAGTGAGCCTTTTTCCTAGTGAGAACGTGGTAGGTTGTGTATCTGCAACCTCCTCAGGTCAGGCTTCTCTCAATAAATGCCAGTGTTGCTCATTTTACCATCTGTGGAGGAGGTACAATAATCTGAGAATTCTGAGAATTCAACTCTGAATTTATTCAACCCCAGAGACCCCATGTCAATATATCATTTTTGTTGGGGGAGTGTGGATTTTCATTCATTGCCAGTCAGGATTCAGGTACGAAGCTCAAATCTTCAGAAACCATAGTAAAGACCTAATCAAGGCTGCCTCCGAGTAAGACAGCACAAGTGTTCAAGTTATTTTATACTCTTGGCAGCACTGACGTAGGTGTAATTAACTCTTTATTAGGTAAGGAAACTGAGGCTGAGGCTGGGGTTATATAGAGTCACACGTTACTGGATTCTACTTGCAAATCAACAGGTTAATGGTTATCATCAGGCACTCTGTTTTCCACTCTCATAAAAACAGACCCAATAGTCAAGAAAACAATGCTTTGTAAGAGCTGACTTCAGAGCAGTGTCTAGAAATAACGTAAAGGCCCAGGATTACACGTATAGAAACATTTCTTATATACGAGGTATACTTTTTGTATAATTTATATATTAATTATATTAATATATTGGACTTTTTCTTGGCCTCTCTCCTTCTCCCTTTCCTCCATCCCTCTCTTTCTTCTACTGCCCTATCATTCCGTTGCCTGCTTTCCTTCTCTCATTCTTTCCCTTCTATTTTTCCTTCCTTATGTCCTTCCTTCTTCCCTTTTGACAGGATCTCATATGTGCCAGCCAGCCCTCACGGTTTGCTATGTAAACTAGGACAACCTTAAACTTTTCATCCTTTTTTCTCTACTTCTGCCATGCCAAGATTATAGGTAAGTGCCACCTCTTTCTTCTTCTTCTTCTTCTTCTTCTTCTTCTTCTTCTTCTTCTTCTTCTTCTTCTTCTTCTTCTTCTTCTTCT
>JADRCH010000255.1:1111071-1141023 GCA_019843965.1 Rhynchomys soricoides
CTTCTTCTTCTTCTTCTTCTTCTTCTTCTTCTTCTTCTTCTTCTTCTCTTCCTCCTCCTCCTCCTTCCTTCTTCTTCTTCTTCTTCCTCTTCTTCTTCCTCTTCCTCCTCCTCCTCCTCCTCCCCCCCTCTTCTCTTCTTCTGTTTGTTTTGTGCTGGGAATGGAATGCAGGACTTCATACATACCCACCAAGCAAGCACAGTACCAACTGAGCTACTTTACCAGCTCCCTTTGACTTTTGTCTTATTGCATTTATAGTGTGATAATAAGTTGGGGGGTTAAAAAATAAGCAATGATTTCCCACCACTCATAAATGGGAACTCCAAGGCTAAGGCTGTCAGATACAATGACTCATTGGGAGCCTGGTTTCTGGTCCTTCTTGTGTTTTCTTTCAGTGTTAAGAATCATATTTGGGCCTGTGCATGACAGGCAAATACAGGCAAGTACTCTCCCACTGAGCTGCTCCATTCCTAGCCCACCTTCTGGTTCTGTCTCTTGGCTCTTGGATGGTGACTTTTGTTTCTTTGACATGATGGAAGTACTGCGAGAGCTCGACCTGGCCTTTATTCTGAGAGCATGCATTCCTTCTGGAAGGATCCTCGTGCACGAGACCTCATTCCCACCTTTTAAGCTATTATTTTGCAGGTTAGGATTTCAGCATAAGAATTTTGAGGTAGTAGCAAACATTTCCATATGTTTCATATCGGATTTCTATATCTGGGGTTATGGCTCAGGAAATTCTTTGTTGTGGAAGACAGTCTTATGTATAGTATGACATTAAAAGATATATTTGGCCTCCATGTTCTGAATGCCAGAGACTCTTGTTTTAATTTTTAAAAATCCAAACTATCTCCAGATGTTTCCAAGTATCTCTTCCCTAAGTGGAATGAGGAGCCAATCCTTCCAGATGAAAACCATTGTTCATGTCTTCCTGCAGTCATAGTCCTGAGAGTCCACATCTTAGCGTAAAACATCAAGTGGATTAATGGTCAGTACTTGAAGGGCTGCTTGTTGGCCACCTGCAAAGTAGACTCTTTTTTTTTTTTCTGTTTTCACTCCCTACCATTAGTAGCTGGAACAACCTCCCGAGGGCTCACTGTAACTTTTTGTTTGTTTGTTTGTTGATTTTCATCTTTTATATACCATAGAACACTTTAAAACTCTATGCTGAAGCCTAACAGCTGTTCTGGATTGCTTAGTACTTTGTATAATAAAACTGTGCTCCTAAACAAGGTCTGGTAAGATTACATGACATTTGAGACCACACCAAAAGACCCTTTTCTCGTTAAATTTCTCTTCCTTCCTAAGGTTAAAAAAAAAAAAAAAAAAAAAAAAAGATATCTGAGCATTGCTTTTTATCTATTGTCACCCCTGGGCTGAATTCATGCTTTTTTCTCTTGAAATATCTAGAAAAATATTCTCATAGGACATTGCCTTCAATAGAGTATGATTTTCTCTAGTTCTCAAGATGGCTTTATTAGAGGAACCATATGGTGATGAGATCTATTGAATTCATGATGAAGACAGTATGATATATAAAGCACATGTTGGGACATTTACTCATAGATCTTGTGATTCATTGCAAAGGGCCTTGAGCATGGTGACTGACATGACAATGCGGGGATCATGACTCAGATCCACTCCCATCCTTCCGAAGGCCATGTAGGTTAGGCAGGAGCGCCTTCACGCACCTGTTTTTCCCCAACCACAGTATCTCTTTCACCTCCTGCTGTCATCTCCATTCAATATAGATTCATCACACAGGGATTTCTCCATGGGGCTCTGTCTCTTAGTGTATGATCTTCTGGGATGATTTGTTACTCCTTCCAGTTGAAAGGTCATCTGCTCCATGGGGATCAACCTTTGAGACAGTTGCCACGAGTGCAAGGCTCATGCATTTAATATCTGAACTTGATCTACATTAAATTTTTGTGTTGCTATTGAATTTTTGTTGGAAACTGGTGTATTCTATGTAGGCTTAGAAGATGAGCTTGGCTTAAGTAGGATCCCAAACATTTTGCTAAAATCTTTTAACAGGAAGACTAATTTAAAATGAGATATTCTGTGATATCTTCAGACAAGGACTGGAAACATTACTACTATTGGGTAATATGATAGAAAACATTTCTTTCTGTGAAAGAGACTATGAGTAAATTTAATAGGAATATAACTTAAAATAAAAATACATTCTCCAATATTATTTACACAAACTATTATCGATAAAAATAATGGAATAATACCAGTGAGAATATATAACAAAGGAAAAAATGTTGAAAAAACCTTTGCATACAAGGAAAATAAGCTACTATAATATTTTTCCATCTGTGACACTCAAAAGTACTTTAAACATTATGTAAATATGCAATTTTTTTCTTAGCCAATTATATGATTTTTTTGCATCAGTAAAATATGATGTTATTCATTGTCTTTGTAATTGACTCAGACTCGATGTTAAATTCTTGGAGGGCAGCCTTATAAAATCAAACAACTTGGTACCATTTTCTTAGCTCTAATACAGTTTGATAGCATGAGCTTGATTTGCTTTCTCATTTTTCTCCATTTGAATGAAAGTAAACGGAAATATTTGGAACAGCACCAGAACTCATAAATTTCCCATCTGAAAGCCCTTACAGACAGACTCATACAGCCGATCTCGAAGGCTGGGAGGAACCTGGTTGCAGGAATTAGACTTCACTGAACCCAGCAAAACATACAGTGCAAGCCAATGTCTTCAATCACCCTTGAAAGGATACGATGCAGAAGGGAGCCGGGCAGTCTGGAGTCCCAGCAGGGTGCAGAGGCCTTTCTTTATTTCTGAACTGTGGACACACACACACCACATGTATTTTCTTAGTTATAAATAATTTCTTATGTTCAAGCATGCTCCATATTTATCTACAACCTCACTTTAGTTTGACCCAGGAACATAATAGGAGCACAGAAAGCACTGCCACCTGTGCTTATTAACAAAAGTGTGTACTATTGTCATTTCTATCAACCATGTTCACTCTCTTGCTCCACTTCCTTCTGTCTGCCCTTATAGTATCTTGCAAAGAACACCAAATACTCACTGGATAATGTGTTTAGAGTAAATACTCTTTTTTATATGTCATACCCTGGCATTTTACAAATACAAATGGAGATGCAAAATAAACAATACACTAGAAAATATGATACTTTGTACCCATCTCAGGATAAATAAAAAATGAGTAAGTGAGTAATTGATGTGCAGAAGATGGATAGGTAAATAAGTAGGTAGATGGTAGATAGAAGCTTAGATAGACATGTAAAAGATGTTAAACAGATAACTATAAAAACTATAGGATAAACATATAAGTAGGTAGCTAACTGACTTGTGAATAGATGCTAGATAACAGATAATAGAGATACAGATAGCTAGTTGATAAAAAGATGACACTTGACATTTTATAGATAAATATATGATAGAGACAAGGATGGTTAAGTAGATAGATGATAGATAGATAGATAAGATAAACAGATGGACAGAGTGCCATAATAATGTAGGTGGAAATGATCAGTGAAAAGTCATATAAAAAAGCAGCAAAGTAAAAGAAAAATGGTGAACTTTTCCAGTTCAGTGAGCTCTTCTGTTTTTTTAAGTAACTGTAGAAAGTGCTTTTTTATACATATGTTAATCAAATGTTCCTTAAAAAGTCAAGCTTCAGCTCAAAGACATTGCAATGTTTTTGGTAAGTCAACATCAACTATTAAATAATTCCTCGAGCACAGAACCGTTTCCAGTCCTAGAAGAGGGTTAAATGATGGATGGGCTGCTCTGGGGAGAGAGAAAGGAGGCCTCTTTGTCTCCTTTAGAGATAATTTGATTTGTGGAAAGTGCTCAGTGTCACAGCCTTATGTGAAGACTGCAATGCCTGAGCTGCCCCCTTCCCTGGTGGCCGGGGGCCCTGACCCCACCTAGGTGCCCAGCAGCTGAGCAGAGAGTCAGCTGCCAGGCCTAAGTGTGTCACTTGTTTGGATGTCTCCCTGATGCTGTGAAATGGCCTCTCAAGAGGCACAGAATACAATTTTAGACTCAGTCTTAAACCCCAAGGATTATGTCAGGTTCCCTACCACTTTATTTCTCTACTTAAAACATCTCTATGAACTTAATTAATGGGGAAACAGCTGTCAAACTTATCTTATCAGAATCAGATCTTGAGTGGCCAGATCCATTTTTATTCTGAATTTATTGATGTTACTGATTTTATTAGATGAAGCTTCCCACTGTCCCAGCCCTGTTCCCTGAGGGCCCTCCGAAAGCTCAGAACAACTATTTTTAGACCCAGGCAAGCCCCAGAGCGTCAGTCAGTAAATTATTAGCTGTGATTTTAAAAATAGTCCTGGAGACACATTGGGAACATCTGATTTCTCCCTAGCATATGGACTTGAATTTACATCCCACCTTTACAATGCAGATTTCCAGAAATAGACCGCCAGGCAGCACAAAATGCAGCCCACACCTGATGCTTCTGGACTGAGCAGAAACTGGGAAAATTCTCGTTGGATAATAATAGTAATGGTTCATTGTACCTGGTTAGGGAAGTGGCCATATGCAAGGGACAACATTCTGCCTCTCACTCCACATGGCAAAGGTAGATTCATTGTCCAGTGAGGGAGGAAGAGAGAGAGAGAGAGAGCCATTGACCATACTATAATGTTTTAATTGGAGTGTTCTCTCTCTCTCTCTCTCTCTCTCTCTCTCTCTCTCTCTCTCTGCATATGCATACATATGTGACTGTCCATGCATGTGTGGCTGTGCACTCCTGTGCGTATGATATACCTGGTTATGTATGTCAGTATACTCCAGTACTGGATTTTCAAATGGGCACCATAGCACTTAGCATTTTACCTTACTGCTAGGAATCCACACTTAGTTCACCAGGCCGGCATGACAAGCTGTTGACTGATGAAGCCACTTCCTCATCTGTACTTCATATTTTTCCATGTTGGAAACAAAAATAATGATGATAAGAGGTGACATTTAGCTTGTTAATCTCAGATATTACAGGGTTATTCTACATGATCGAGGCATGTGAAAGGAAACTCCCACAAGTGATTACTACATGTATTGATGCTTTGTAAGCCAGTTAATGTCTGACATGTACCATTACAAACTCTCCCAACTTTACAATAGGGAAACTGAGGCCCTGAGAACATTAAAGACCTACAGCAAATTGGTGACAAAATTATGAAGATTTGGTTTCTAGTCTCTTCAAGTAATTCTGTCTGGCCAATGTACCATTCTGCTCACCGGTGACAGAGAGCCATTAAATATGGTTCAGAATTCTCAGCTCCTAAATGTCAGTTTTCATGATGCCCCTGTATAGTTACTTGCCTCTGGCATGAGACTTATCTGCCAGACTTGCCATTAGAGGCATCATTACAGACTACATTCTGGCCATGTGAATAAGACTAACTGTTAGCTGGCCTGTAAACTTTGTTATGAAGGAAAGGGAACATAGAGACCATCAGCAGCTTCAGGTTTGGAACAACTGGGACTAGGTTAAAGGAAACAATCATCCATGCCAGATTTAAAAAGGAAGGTGTTTCGGAAAGGGAAAGGGACAGATGCAAATGCCACCAGTATTGTTTGCTCAGCTTCAGGCAAGTTAGAGGTCAGCTTGCAGTTGTTGACAGGGAGAGGTTTAGTGAGCAAAATACCTCTATCACTCAGTATTATCTTATAAAAATATTTACTAGGGTGTAAGTGTAGACCATTGTGCTACTAACAAGGCAAATTCATTTCGAAACTCTAGTCCTGTTCCAGAAAACAATACACAGGAAAAGACTTTATTGTTTTCAGACCACAGTGTGCATGTTTTGTTTTGTTTTTCTAAGCGTTTGCCCATTGGCTCTGTACCTTGTTTTGAACTGATTTCATGAATTACTAGAGTTAACAGCCTATTTGATTATTCTGTGAACTTCTAAGGTGTAAGTGTAAATGATATCATAAAAGTAACATCACTTCTGAAAAATCAAACTTGATTAAAGTCCTATCTTCCTCTTGGGAACACAGACTCTACTCTAGCTTTCCTGGTTGGCCACTTTCTTTATTATCTAAGTTTCAAGGGGAAATAGGAGGTTCATTCACCCAGAAGGGTTTGTTAGGAAGCAATGCTAATTCTCATTTTTTGAAGGCTACGTTATTTAGGATTTCTCCAAGTAAGAAACTCCCACTAAAAAAGATGTATGGACTTCATGGGAAAAATAAGCCATGTTTTTGTGTCCTGTAAGTTCTAGAACCTTTCTATTTGAGCATCCTACATTTAATTGCACTCTGTTGGGTAACTAAGTGGTAAACTCAGGAACTATGGGGTGGAAATGTATATGCTCTGATTCTGAGGACTGTGCTGGACCTGCAGAGAGCTAGAAATATCACTTTGATAGCAATGCCCTCCCCACTTTACTCAAGTCCAGAAACATAAATAGAAGTGGAAATGAAATCCATTTCCACCTTGCCTAGCACATGGTCCCTCCTGGTATTATAGCCTCATTCACACAGGATTACTGCACCAGCCTCTTGGCTGAGTCCTGAGCCAATACTTTCTGCATTCAGTTCCCATCCTGTACACCAAAGCCAGGCAGAGCTTCCCCAGATGCCATTCGTATCCTGCCATCCTTCAGCTTGACTATCAAAGGATGTCCCTCTGGCCTGCTTCATTAGACTGTAATCCATCTACTTTTAAGGCACAGGCACAGACTCCTGGTCCCCACATGTGCAAGCTGGTCTCCCAGGCTGCCTTGCTCCCATCCCACTGAATCTGCTGTCCTTGTCTTTCTGTGTCTCAAATGGTTTTATCTATAGATTTTTAAACCTGGCCAGAAGCTCCTGGGGTGCCCTGGAAAGTACTGGAATTCTTCTGTCTATGCAGATGTGCACTGTATCAACATTGTTTTTACTACAAATATTCTCACTAGTTGATAGACACCAGAAGCTCCATACCCAGTTTCTCAAAGCATCTTAGTTATCTACTTCAAATTAAAAGTCAACATGTGTCTGAAGTGATGCTCACTGAAAAGTTGTAGCTCTGTACCAAGAGCAGTAAGCTGGTTCCGTCTCTGGGCTGTAGGGTGTGTATCTTTTGTGACATTTTGTCTGTGAAGGGTGAGATAAGAACTTTTGGGGTTGATTAGCATGTCCTGAGTGGCAGATCCACTCTCTGCAGTTCTGCTGTTTAAGCAAGGTAGGTCACAATCAGTTTGTATGCTATAGGTATAATAAGGATTTCAAAATCATTAATGTATAAGAACACATAACTACATATCTGTGATAATGCCATAATGAAGACTTTTACTCTGTATATTAACCTAAAAATTCAAATATTTCTTCAATCACATTTTACAGTTATAGATCTGAGAAGATATACGATTGATAAAGTAGTCCCCTTGGATGCATGGGAACTTGATTTTGATCCCAAGAATCCAGATAAAAATGTCTGGCTAGTACAGTTTTGTAATCCTAGAACTGAGGCAAGAATGAATATAGGTGGATGGCTGGGGTTTCCTAGCTACCCAGCCAACTTGGCAAGTACTAGGTCTGTGTGAGATACCATTTCAATCAAAACAACAACAACAACAACAACAACAGCAACAACAACAACAACAAAAACGTGGACCACATTTAAGCAAAGCTATCCGGGGCTGTTCTCTGGCTACTACTTGGATGTAAATCTGCACATATGTACTCTTCCATAAACATGTATGCACATACAATTCTTCTCATACCTTTATAGTCTCTTCAATTTTAAGGTGAGAGAAATTGACCCAGATGGTTAAAGGATTTTTTTCAAGTCTCCGGACTTTAGGACTATAAATGGAGCCTCTGTTTATAGACCCTCTGCTCAAAGTTGCCCTGCCAAACTCTGATGACTACAATATCCTATAGAAGCCATATTTTATAAAAATACTTACTAATAAGATATAAATTGTCTATAAGTATCAGAAATGCAGAATAAAGGAAAAACCAGAAAACAATTCAATGTACATCATTAACTCGGTCTGATAATACCACTAAGTTCTGTTTCATTCCTATTTTGCTTAAGGTTTATGATAAGACCCTCCTTTCTCTTCCCCTTGGAGCCCTGCTCTTCCTTCTAAATTTAATGATTATCCTCTCAAATAGATCAATACTGTTTGGCATGACCACTTTTCGGGTTGACATGATGTTCGACTGATGGATATAATCTAATATATTTGATCCTTCCCATGTTGATGGCATTAGGCTGATTCCCAATGCCATTAGGCTTTTAGGAAGGCTATTTTTCTCATCAATTTTAGATTTGTGTTTCCTTCACATGAGAATGATTTCCGGAGACATTTTTTAAAATTGTGTTCCTGCTGAGAATGGTCTTAGTATTGTAGCATGTGTGATGCTCACTTCTTGTTCTAATGCTCTTCTGAGCAGAAGGCTGCTTCCTAAGGGGTACAATACGTTGATATTAAGGTCTCCCCCTGGAATTGTCTGTTCATTGAGTGTTAGTCTTTAGCACTGCATGTCTGTGGTACATTGTAGTAAGCACGAAGGAGAGTGAGAAAGAAACCTTTAAAATCTTATCTCATTACTCCAATTACTATAATATGAAATTAGATGATATACATATCATACTAGGGGAAATAAGGTTACTCTTTGGTGAACTATTGATAGTTCCTAGACTTCCACTTGAGAACACTGACTTTATTTGACTTGTATGTGCTTGGACATATGTGTACATGTTTTTACATGTACACTTGTGTAATGCTTACAGAGGCCAGATGCTGGCCATAGATGCCTTGCTCAGTCACTATGCAGCTTGTTTTCTGATACAGTATCCAGCTGTTAAATAGGCTGCAGTGGTGGTCAGTAATCTCTAGCAATCCTTATGTCTACATCTCTCCAGCACAGGGATTATAAGTGCAAGTTGTTTTCTATAGGTGCTAGGAATCTGAACCAAGTTCTGCATGCTTGCCCACCAAACACTTAAAAGTCTGTACCATCTCCACAACTCCGGAACAGTGAGTAGATAAATATTAAGAACTGATACACAAGTGTATTATTTTGAATGAAGGTGGAAGAAAGCTGTCTGGATTAGCAATATTCAAGTGGATAATGAAGTGAACAGGAAGACTTTTAGAAACAAGTTCTGATATGTTTACTTCATAATTAATTAGTTAGGGGCCGCACTCAGTTCCTAGAATGTCTTGGGGATGACAAAAGATGGTAAGATAAAATAAATGCCAAGCTTCCAAGTTCTGAGGTCAAGGACACAGACTTGTTCATCCACCAACAGTTACCTAGCAGAGAGCAGGTGAGGTCTCAGTCGCGGTTGTCTGATGCTCTCTGAATGACAAAGCAATCTTCTCTCTATTCATGAAAACTGTGGTGCTACTCACTACATAGTTAATTGAATCAGCATTATTGCCGAAGACATTATGCAAGGTATTGCCTTTATTCTAATCTCGTTTCTCCTCCCATACATTATACTTCTGATATTGATGGTGAGCCTCCAAAATGTCAGGGAGTCACATGAATTTTAATTTTAATTAAGAAAAATACAAAGACACAGAAAATCATAGAGGAAAGCAAAATATATAGATAACCATTCCAGAAAAGCCTAAAAGAAAGCAAAATAGAAGAGCAAAAACAGAATCTCACAAAGCAAAAACTGAGAAAATAGACAATTAAAGAAAAATATAAGTATGTTTCTCAAAGGTAAAGGAACATTAGCTCTAAAAATTTAAAGTGTCCACATCCAGATTTTTGCTTGTATATTTTATCTAACCGAGGATAAAAAAGGAGGTAATAAAATGTTCCACTGAAAAAATATTTGGGAGGAGAGTTGCATTAGCAATGTTTAATGGAAAAATAAAGCAAATTTTTCAAATTTATATTGGAAAATTACTGTTAAATACTATTGACTGGACTACTCTGTTTTTCTACTGGTCTACATTAAGGGAGACATTATTTTATGTATTTTGCATTTGATGGCTTACATATGTCTCTATAAGATAAGGAGGGAGATAGCATGTAGCAGTTTGGGCTATAAGTACATCCATCTTTCTTTTTGAGATGTGGGGCTGGCTTCTGACATTGAAATCATTTTAATCAGGCCAGAGAGTGACCTCGGTGTCTCCTATTTCCAGATTTTTCTTCTCAAGGGAGGTGAAGAAACCTTTCCGTGTCTGCTATTGTTTAATTTGCTCGACCTCATCTTACTGTACAAAACCTCTTTAAAGAGAGGCCGAGATGGGGAATAGCACTGCAACCTCCTCTCTCTGTCATCCTGTGTTGGAGAAGATGCTTCTGTTTTAATGTAATATTCTATTAACTCCTTGACAATTTCATACATGAATATTTTACCATATTTGCCCCTCCTTATAACTCTTCTCAAATCTCCCTATTTAGCATATATTTTTTTCTTTTCTTTTTAAAAAACAAGCCACAGAGTTCAATTTGTGCTTTTATATATTCCTGGGTATGGGGTATGGCACCATCTACTAAAACATCCTTAAGCAGTCTGTCCTCTTTTTACATTCTATACAGACTATGAGTCATTTACCCCTAGGAATTTTAGTTACTTTTGATAGGCAAGAGATGGATCTAAACTACCTTTTCTGAACTAAACCTAGAATTTATCTTTTTTTTGTTCCAACCAGGGTTCCCATGATGCCTTGAAGTCATGTTTATGCTTTTCTGACTTAGTTGGAAGAAAACCAAGTAATTCTATGTATGTGCTGGCTGTGTACACATCTGAAGTTTCAGATGCCACTGTTCTTCTTCTTCTTTGCCACCACCACCACCATCATCATCATCATCTTCTTCTTCTTCTTCTTCTTCTTCTTCTTCTTCTTCTTCTTCTTCCTCCTCCTCCTCCTCCTCCTCCTCCTCCTCCTCCTCCTCCTCCTCTTCCACTTCCTCCCTCTTCTCCTCCTTCTACTCTTCCTCTTTTTTACTATTTCCAGGAAAAAATTTTTTTGAAGAGCTAAAGTGGAATCTTCCTACCTCACCAGAACAGATTAAACTTTACCATTTCTGTGCCCCTTCACTCTCACTGCTATTTTTCACATTAGTTTGAGAGCTTCTGCATGCTTAGGTATATGTTGAATAAACTCATGATAAAATCCACAGTTGATTTGGCTAGAGACATAGTACAAAAGATCTTTCATGTCATGCATGTAGTGCAGTTCTGTTTATAGACATGCAAGTTTGTTCAAAAGCATGTTTGTCTGCAGCCTGAGTTATCCTTGCAATATAACATTAATTAATTATTGATGCCAGTGGTGACAGGAAAGACTCAGAATCCAAGGTATACCAACCAATAAACCCCAGTAAGTGGTACAGTTCAGTTGACTTGGTTTTTAACATTTCTTATATAATTATTACATTATAAAATTAGTATTAATAAAAATTCAACATAACATTTTTTACAGGTTTATATGGCATTGCAGGGCAAAGAGAAGAGAGGAAAGTCTCAGGAAGAGCTTGAAGGGTCAGGGCTTAAACTAATGGTGTTTAAGCAAGCTGAAAAGGGAAGATGACAGTTTTAGGGGAATTGAAAAAATGTTTATATTTCTTAAACCATCCCCTTCTCTTCTCTCTGTCTCTCTCTCTCTCTGTCTCTGTCTCTGTCTCTCTCTCTCTCTCTCTCTATATATATATATATATATGCTATATGTTATACATATATGAATAAATTTTTATATATATTTAAATTATAACCTATAAATTATATACATACATATGTGTGCGTGCATGTGTGTGTATGTTTTCTATTTTTTAAACACCTTCAAAGATACATTAAGGAGTGTTACTTTACCAACTACTAAGGTATCTCTCAACCCAGTCAAAACATGAAATTAACCATAACTTAAATTCTTAATAAGAATTCAATTAGAAAGTATAGTGTTCCCAATCAGGGAAAATTATGTGCATCACGACACATCCTGCTGCCAGATTTGGTACAGCATGCCTATAATTCAGTGCTTGTAAGAGTTTGGCAAAAAGCTCATGAGTTTAATGATAGTTTTGACTATACAATGTTACCCTGGCATAATGAATACATACAAAAATAAAATATACCAGTATGGATATTTTCCTGAAGATGATTTTTAGGTTATCCCATGGGTTTTAAATCTGTTACTATTTACTTATATTTTTGTGTGAATGTGTATATGACGTATGTGAAGGAGAGTATATATGTGTGAGCAGTGTGTGTATCTCTCTCAGGGTGTGTGTGTGTGTGTATGTGTGTGTGTGTGAAAGAGAGAGAAACAGACAGACAGACAGACAGAGCATATATGCCCATGTATATGTGAGAGGCCATAGAAGGATATCAAGCTATTAAGCATCTTTCCCTATCATTCTTCTTCCATTTCTCTTGAGGCAATGTCTCTGACTCTATGTGGAGAAGACTAACATCTACAAAACTCCAGAGACCTTTCTGTCTCTGCTCCTTACAAAACTGGGGCTACAGGCCAGCCAGCACTCAGCCATCATAAGCATTTAATGTGAGTTCTGAGGCTCAGAGCCTCATGCTGGCACAGTAAGAGCTCTTATCTACTGAGCCTTCTCTGTAGTTCATTGTCTGAACTTTTAGTAACTATAATGTCTTTTTCTCTGTATTGGTGATATAACAAGAACTATCTAATAAAGATAAGTGACGTTTGAGCTGGTAAAAGGCAGGGTTTACCAACTTCTAACAGCTCATCTAAAGCACTAGATAAATATCTTTGCTTCAGTCTACATAGTGGCCATCCATCCATAAATGGGTGGGTTGACTAATTTAGTTGAGCTATGACTAATCTATTCTACACAATCTTCATAACTTCCCTCTGAAACAAAATACATCCTGTGTTTAGGTTGGTAGGGATGAAGGAGTATTAAGGTGTCTCATAGTTAGTCTGAGACTGTCCACTTAGTGAGTGATAAACCCAGGATGTGAACCTTACTCTAAGGTCTCATTTAATGACCCACCTGAGACACAGCTGCAGATGGTCACACCTATTGAACATGAGCACATTGGTCCCTAGTACAAGTCATCATTTCCTGTGGGTTCTTACCGTTGGTATGATTCAGCTTTTATGGACTTCTTTCCATTTAGCCTCTTTTGAAGTGTTACATAATAGATCCTTCTCTTTTAAAAAGGTGTGTAATGTCAGTATCATTTCAAATATTTCAAAAGGAAATACCATTTCAAAAGAATGATCTAAAGACAGTAGATTAGAAGGAAACAAGTTAGAAAAGATTTTGAGAAATGTCATGAGTCAGCTTTCAGTCCAGCTGAGGTCCCTCTATTACCAACTTAGTTGTTATGGGTGGAACAAAAATCTTGCTTTAATACCCCACCTCTGTGAATGGCAAACAACCCTGATCTTTATTTTATCACAGTCATGACTGTGCTCATGTTTAAACAGGGAGGCTCCCTTAAACAAAGATGTTTGTCAAGTATATCACTGGGGCAGAATATATTGACCTTCATACTCCAACAAGACCACTGATAAACTTAGTATCACTTTCTACAGAATGTACAGGGTACAATAAATATGTTGATTATTCTAGTGTCATGGAGTCTCTGATGAAGCATATCAGCCATAAAGGTAACCTAGAATTTTTAATTCCTTTCTGCTATTATGCTTATTCATTAAAAAATAGCATAGGCTCATTGTAATATAACTGAGAAACATAGAAGGATACAGCAACAGCAACAACATAAACAACAAAAAGACAACAAAAAAGTATGACAACTTCCCATCTAGAGATGGGTTTGATGAATTCGTTCCCTGTGCCCATTACTATTGGACACATTTAGGTGGTGAGTCTTTTTCCTGTTAACCATGAGATCACAGATATGGAGTAATTTAATTTCATCATTTTTAGAAATCTATATACTGTAGTTATAAAATGTTAGGAATTATGTATGAATCATTCTCTTCAGGCTTTGTTACTTAATAGAGAAATATTCTTTATTCTGTGCCTCAGTTCCTTTGTGTCATCATCATCATCATCATCATCATCATCATCAACAACATGACCACAGTCATCACCTCCATCAGCACAATGACAGCAGTAACTCAAAGATTTTCTAAGAAGTTCAGATGAAGTCTTGCATGATAAAACATCTGACAAATGACTGACTTAAGCTAAATACTTAAGAGAAGCTTTCTAAAACACATAAAGTAATTTTATTGATTACACATAGCCTACCATACAAAGAATCTTTTTGTATAGTCATTTTTTTCTTATTCAACATTTCCCAAATCCACCAGTTATAGAAGAATAAGAACATCTTGGATTATCCTGGTTATAGCTTTAGGATAGGTCAACAGTTATGGAAACATCATAGAAATAGAGTCATCATTTAAATATATTAATTTTAAAATGACTTTCCAGAAACACTCTAGCCAATTATAGTTGCATCAGGATATCTCCTGGTTCACTGCAACCACAAGGTACCAATTAAAATCTGTTTTGATAGAATGCAATCAGCATGCTTCTATGGAAATTAGATAGTTGGGATGAGACCCAGAAGAAAATAAACATCTCCCATGACCCAGAATTACACATGAGGAATATCACGCTTTGTTTCTGTGATTCCTGATGTTTTACATGCACACATTTTCTCTTTAAAGTAATCATTTTATTAAAAGTCAACATATCATGAATACTTTTCTATTCCAAATTGTGTTCACTGATGTCTCTTAAAAGTATTTATTTAATATTTTACATTTTATAGTTGTGTGTGTGTATGCACATGTGTGTGTGCACACATGTGTGTATGTATGTGAGTGTGCACATGTATATATGTGTGTGTGTGTGTGCGTGTGTGCGTGCGCATGCATGTGTATGTGTTTGAGTTCATGCATAGGATCAAACTCAAGTAATCAGGCTTGGTGCAAGTAACTTTATCAACTGAGGCATCTTCCTGCCTACTCTTTATTTTTAATAACAAGGGAATAATAACTACATTTTATACTCAATGAAATTTCTAATAGCCAAACCTATAACAACTAATGAAAATACAGCTAATTTAGGATACACAAGGGGGATAATTCAAGTAATCTAAAACTCTACCACACTAACTTCAGTGTGACATCTTTGCACACGTTAGGAAAACAAAAGGCATTTCTATAGAAAATGTAGTTTGCTTTTTAAACAAAAATTTAGTCAGCAAAGTACTTTGTTTTTCAAACATGAGAACCTAAGTTAGATTTCCTAAACCTGCAGGTTTTTTTGTTTGTTTGTTTGTTTGTTTTTGTTTTGTTTTTTAAAGTCTATAAGCAGGTGTGGTGGTTCATGCCTCTAATCCTAGCACTCAGAAGCAGAGTACAAGGCCAGTCTGGACTACATGGGGAGAGTCTGACCTGCTAGGGCTACATAATTATCTCAAACTGAAACCAAAAACATCACAAAGGGCCAATGTGATAACACCCTCATGTAGTCCCAGCATGGGGAAGCAGAGAAAAGCAGATTCATTTTGCTGACTAGCCAGCCAGTCTACTATACTTGGTGAGTTCTGCTCTCAAGCTAACATGGTAGATAGCTCCTGAAGAATGATAGCCAAAACTTGTCTCCTAGTATCCACATACATGTGCACACTCTCTCTCTCTCTCTCTCTCTCTCTCTCTCTCTCTCTCTCTCACACACACACACACACACACACATACACAGAGAGAGAGAGAGAGAGAGAGAGAGAGAGAGAGAGAGAGAGATCTAAATGACAAAGTAAACCTGAAACTCTCTAAGTATTTTTTCCTTTTGATTGTCTAATTGAGTGGAGGCTGGTTCTAATAGACATAAAGTGGACTTAGGTGAGCTTCCAAGTTGTAGATAGTAAATATTTTCCACAATGTAAAAGCTTCCTATATATTTTCAAATAATTTTAGAGAAAATATCTAGATAACTTCTAGATGTTCACTTTCCTGAAAGGCTCATTCCTTCATTCAATCTAGGTACAACAGAGAAAAAATTCAATGGACTTTAGTCCTGAAAAATTAAGATAAATGAAACTCTCTGGGTTTTGAGGGCAGCAGTGTCTTCTGTGCTTTTATTTCTGTTAAGTAATAACTTTACTTAACAAAAATAATCACTTTTCTATAGTTATTCTCTCCAAAGGAATGTAAGATACACAATGTCCCTAGGAAATCCTTGTTCATTTTACTGCTGAATTTTAGTTTCAAATAAAAGTTTACTAGGCAGTTATCTTATCTCATCTAGCAATTATCATGTTTTGTTTATTGATTGTGTTATGATAATGTCTGGTCTGTGAAATTTATGAGACCTTCTGCCATAACATCTGCTAGATAATGGGGCCATCCTGGAAGCGTGGAATATTCCTTTAGTAATGATTCCAATATTTAAAAAAAATAACCTGCATGGAACAATCATATTGCCTTATGATGTGGAAGATATACAGAATACAAAACACTCACTTTGCCCTCCAAGGCTGTGTCTCTATGATTATTTATAACTTAATCAGTGTAAGCAAACTCCATGGAGAAAATGCAGATCCAGAGGGACATTTCCAGCAAGCATGTGAGGTGGGAAACAAATGGCCCTACTAAGAGTAGTTATGGAGGAGTGTTCCTCTTTCTCCACATCCTTGCCAACATCTGCTGTCACCTGAGTTTTTTATCTTAGCCATTCTGACTGGTGTGAGGTGGAATCTCAGGGTTGTTTTGACTTGCCTTTCCCTGATGACTAAGGATGATAAACATTTCTTTAGGTGCTTCTCAGTCATTCGAGTTTCCTCAGTTGAGAATTCTCTGTTTAGGTCTGTTTCCCATTTTTTGATAGGGTTATTTGGATCTCTGGAGTCTAGCTTCTTGAGTTCTTTGTATACATTGGATATTAGCCCTCTATTGGACATAGGATTGGTAAAGATCTTTTCCCAATCTGTAGGTTGCTGTTTTGTCCTATTTACAGTGTCCTTTGCCTTACAGAAGCTTTGTAATTTTATGATGGCCCACCTGTCGATTCTTGATCTTAGAGCACAAGCCATTGGTGTTCTGTTCAGGAACTTTTCCCCTGTGCTCATGTGTTCAGGACTTTTCCCCACTTTCTCTTCTATTAGATTCAGTGTATCTGGTTGCATGTGGAGGTCCTTGATCCACTTGGACTTGAGCTTTGTACAGGAAGATAGGAATGGATCAATTCACAATCTTCTACATGTAGACCGCCAGTTGAACCAGCACCATTTGTTGAAAATGCTGTCTTTTTTCCATTGGATGGTTTTAGCTCCTTTGTCAAAGATCAAGTGACCGTAAGTGTGTGGGTTCATTTCTGGGTCTTCAGTTCTATTCTACTGATCTACCTGCCTGTCACTGTACCAATACCATGCAATCTTTATCACTACTGCTCTATAGTACAGCTTGAGGTCAGGGAGGCTGATTCCCCCAGAAGTCCTTTTATTGATGAGAATAGTTTTTGCTATCCTGGGTTTTTTGTTATGCCATATGAATTTGAGAATTGCTCTTTCTAAATCTATGAAGAGTAGAGTGGGAATTTTGATGGGGATTGAGTTGAATCTGTAGATTGCTTTTAGTAGGATGGCCATTTTTATTATATTAATCCTGCCAATCCATGAGCATGGGAGATCTTTCCATCTTCTGAGATCTTCTTTGATTTCTTTCTTCAGAGACTTGAAGTTCTTGTCATACAGATCTTTCACGTGTTTGGTTAGAGTCATACCAAGACATGCAAGCTTATACAACCTCTCTGGAAATCAGTTTGGCGGACCCTCAGAAAAATGAACATAATACTACCTGAGAACCTAGGCATATACTCAGAAGACTCTCCAACATATAATAAAGACACATGTTCCACTATGTTCATAGCAGCCATATTTATAATAGCCAGAAACTGGGAAACAACCCAGATGTCCCTCAACAGAGGAATGGATACAGAAAGTGTGGTACATTCACACAATGGAATACTACTCAGCTATTAATAACAATGGCTTCATGAAATTCGCAGGCAAATGGATGGAACCTGAAAATGTCATCCTGAGCGAGGTAACTCAGTCACAAAAGAATGAACATGGTATGTACTCACTGTTAAGTGGTTATTAGCCCAAAAGTTCGAAATACCCAAGAGCCACTTTGCAACAACAGTAGGGCTGAGCGCGAGGTCCCAGATGGAGGAGTTGAAGAAGGGACTGAAGGAGCTGAGGGAGTTTGTAGCCCCAGAGAGGGAGCAACAGTGGCAACTGCCTTGACCCCTTGTTGCCCCCGGAGACTGGATCACCAACCAAAGAATACACATGGAGGGACCCATGGTGCAGGCCACATATGTGACAGAGAAGGGTCTTGTTAGCCATCAGGGGGAGCAGAGGCCCTAGGGTCTGAGGGTGTTAGATCCCCCAGTATAGGAGAATGCCAAGGATTGAAGCTGAGAGTGGGTGGGTGGGTGGGTGGGGGAATACCCCCATAGTGGCAGGGGGAGGGGAGGGAATAGGGAAGATCCAAAGGGGAGATCTAGAAAGGGGGAAACATTTGAAATGTAAATAAATATGGGAAAAAAAGAGTAGTTACGATAAAGACACAATTTCCTTTGGTATTATTTGCAAGCGTGATACAATCACACTCAAAATTGAAAGGGAGTTCTCCTGAAATATTCATAAATGTTTTTAAAATATACATTAGAAAGAAATGGGCCAAAGTACATAATCTAATCTTGGCAATAAAACAGTAATGAAGAGGAATTTAGCCCATTAGGGTGTGGTCATGCGGATGTGAAGTGCAGGGGTGGAGCACACACAAGGGTGAAGGTCTTCTTATGAGACTATTGAAGCAAAAGTACATCATGAATTCATACAATCATTGCAACCTATATTAACATAACACATCGCTTCCAGACAGCCCTGGTCCATAACCAAATCCTAAAAGTGTTTTTTAAAAATATCATATCCAAGTCTTCAGAAGTAGGTCTCATATTGATCAGGTCTACACTGATGCTAACATCTGAAAATCCAATTGTACAGTAGGATTTGGTATAAGAGCTCATAGCTTTTGCTTGCTTGAGTAATTAGAATTGTCTAGATGTCATCTTGAGAACCTGAGCTTAGCAAAACCAGCACTAACCTTCTCCTTATTAACATGAGTCAGTGAGCAGAATTTGTTCTTTTTGCTAAGTTCATAAATTAGGTAACTAACTTTGTAATAGATAACAAGGCATATTTGTAATTTTCTTGACCTTTAAACTCTGGTTTCCTTAGAAGTGTTGGAGTGTACACATACATAAGAATCATATTATGCAGATAGAATAAAATCATTACTCACATGTATCACTCATTATGACGTTCGAAGTCTTGCTACTTTTTTTTTTTTTGACCTAAGTCTTTAGAGCACAAATCCTGGAAAGGCTGAGCCTGTCTAGAAATATATTTTAATGTCACATTAGGCTCTTTCAAACCAAAGAAGATATTAAAAGGTGCAGAGACTAAAGCACTAATTGGCTACCCTGATGGTCTGAGAGCACACCCCAAAGAGCTTAATGTACTCTTGGAGAGAGATTTGAAAACAGGCAATATCTGCTTCATTATCTGTGGCACCTAGCTCAAATCATTTGCAAAACCTTTATTTTATTATTTAAAGGAGGTAGTACTTTCTAAATACTACATTAAGAACAGTGTAGATAGGATTTCTAAATTCAGGACACACACACACACACACACACACACATATATACCACACACACATACACACACGTATATACACATACACACACACATATATGTATACACACACACATACAACATTGAACATCTAGACAATAACCTTTAATTTAACTAAAGGAGGGGAAACAGAAAGGACAATAAAGAGTATAATGTGTAGACAGAAGTATAAGAAGTATAAGAGTATAATTGTATCAACAACCTAGAATTTTATTACATATAATCATTCATTTATTCAACTGTAATTTTTAAAAGTCAAATATCTCTGTGTTTTCCTGTATCTACGTATATATGTACTTACAACTATATCTGCTATACTAGTCTATCTATTATCTATCTATATATGTAAGTGTTCTTTAAAAAAAAGCTGAGGATCTGGAGATAAATAATATTTGCTTTCTCACGGTGCTCACTGTCTAGAAATAAACAAAGCAATTACAAAAATTGAAAGGCCAGCTGATGTGGTTGGGAATGACTAGGCGTAGAGTGACTGAGGAGGAGACTTCCCAAGAGCGATGATGTCAGACCTGGGGATATGCTGGGAACCAAATTGTTCTTGTGATGTGGGTGGGGGTTTGCAGCAGGGTGCTGTGAGCAGAGAGCCTGGTCTGTGAGCTGTGCATGTCCCATCCTGTCCCAGCCTGTCACTCACTGCCCTCACTCCACATAGGCCAACCCCATCCATCTTCTCAATACAGCCTATGTGCTCATCCTCTGTAGAGTCTTACAGTGGCTTTTGCTGGAGTAGCATTTTTCTGATGAAAAAAAAACCAAAGTAGACATAAAGGAGCAATAATGTACTATTTTTCTCTTTACAAATCTAGCATGCAGACTGAAATATGGTAGAAAAGGTGTTTTAATTGCCACTATAAAAATAAATCAAATACCTGCTAGCCAGGGATTCAACATTCTTTGAAAATGAAGTATAAATGAAAATGGTGTCATAAAAATATAAACAAATTAAAGGAATTAGTTGTTGCTCAATCTTTACTGTGAGCAATGCTGAATGAAGTTGTATAACCCGAAGAAGAAAGAAGAAAGTATCTTGGATCTGCAGGAATAAGAGAAAAGCATCAGAGTTAGAAAATTCAGAGACAAGTGAAAGGGATTTGCTAAATCATTTGACTATTTAAAATAAATACATACTTGATTTTAGCTAATTGGTGGAGGAGTCTCTCTCTCTCTCCTTCTCTGTGTTTGTTGAGGGGGTGGTGTGTGCATTTTCCTGAGGGTGGGTGCATATGTGGGAGTTAGAGGTAGATGTGAGGCGTCTCTCTCAATTTCCCTTCATCTTGATTGATTAATATAGGGGTCTCTCACTGTACTGGAAGCTTCCTGATACTGGTGAGCTGACAGACCAAGAGCTTCAGGGATCCACCTACCTCCATCGCCCCAAACACTGAGTTTACAGGCATATGCTACAATACCTAGAGGTTAGCTGGGTGCTGATATTAATTGAACTCAGGTCCTCATACTTGCACAAAGTCACTTTTACTGACAGAACTATCTCCCAGCCCTGGAGGAGATTTTTAAATGCTTTGTATTTTTTTTATTTCTTTGGTTGGTTGGTTTTAGGTCTCATTTAGACGAGGCTGGCCCTAAACTTGCTAGGCAGTCAATGATTATCTTGAACTTTGAATCCTCTTTTTCCAGCTCTCAAGTGCAACCATTACAGGCTTGCACTACCATTCCTAGCCCACAACAGAGAAATAAAATGCTAGACTGAACCCAACCACATCAACAGTTACACTAAATGCCACGGAAATCAATGGTCTACTTGTAAAGCACAGATATCTGGATGGTAAAAAACAAGAAAGCCAACCATTTAATGTTCATAATTGGCAATGCACTGTAAGTGTATTCAACAATTTGAGAGTAAAAGGACGGGGCACAGTAGACTATCTAAATGGTCAACCTAAAAATGACTGTAGTTCCCATGTGCAAAACAAATGTAGATAAAGAATCCACACTGAAGAAAAGTCAGGATAAACAAAAGTTTTTAGGGAGCTAGAAGTAAAGCCTTAAGTTCTACCAGAAGATGGGAGGTGGTATTCTAAAAAGAGTATAGGACTGGATAGAGGGCTCAGTGGTTGAGAGCACTTGTTGCTCTTGCCGTGGGTCTGGGATTAGTTCATAGCACCCATAACAGATGGCTCACAACTGCTTATAACTCAAGCTCAGCTGATGGTACCAACATCCACATGCACACATAATTAAAAACTAAAACAATAAACCTTTTTAAAAGATAAATACACAGTCCCACAAACACAAGTGGGAAGTTTAATTTTTTTCTTTTAGTAACGTATAGAAAAACTAGGAAAAAATTAGTAATGCATAGAGTATGAAAATAATGCTATTATCTCTCTTGATCCAGAGTTGGCTAGGAATAGGATCTCGAACTGAGAAAATGGCTCCCCCCAGATTGCCTGTTGGGCATGTTCTTGATTCAGACAGGTGGTCCTCCTGTGTTATGTAAGAAAGCAGACAGAACAAGCCACAGAAAGCAAGCAAGTGGTGGCCATTGCTTCAGTTTCGTCTTTCAGGTTTCTTCTTGAGTTTCTGTTTTAATTTCTCTCAGTGATGGAGTTTGATCTGCAAGTTTTAACTTGAAATAAACCCTTTCCCCTCTAAGTTGTTCTCGGTCATGGTGCTTCATTACAGCAACAGAAATGTAATCAAGACAGTAGTTGTAGGACAGTATGATCCAAAATACATAATGCATGTTTCCTGTTGAATTCTTACGGTATGTTCATCAAAACAAATTATATATTTGTGGGGTGTAATATTACTCAATATATTTAAAAAGTTTGAAACCAAGAGTCTCCAACCATAATGGGATTAAAGTAGAACTAAAGGTGATAAATTATCTTCAAACCTCTAAAATATTTAGAAAATAACACACTTCTAAATGACCTTTAAGTTAAAAGTGGAAACCACAGAGGAAACTACTTGCCCAAGTGATAAGAAAAACAAAACACAACAGTATTTGTGAGATGTACTGAAGCAGCATTAGAGCATTTTATCACACAAAGTGTTTCTATTAGAGTAAATGAAAACCCTGAAATTATTGACCTAGGTTCTACAAGGTTACGAGAAAACAGAAGTCAGGGGTACTCAGTGGCTCAGTCCTCACATACCATGCACTATGTCCCTAGTTCAGTTCCCAGCAACACACACACACACACACACACACACACACACCCCACAATTGTGAAAAAGAATATCACTACTCTTGAGGGAAATTGAAACATGATGTTATACCACTCTAACATTAATAAACCCTTCCCAGACATGCCAGAGTGTGTACAGATGTGTATAGCTACATTATTCATCATAAAAAGAGGGAAAAGCTAAGTGCATTTAACCTCCCAGCCTAAATAATCTGTGGCTTATTTAGCAGTTAACTATATAAGTAGTAAAACTGCTTAAATACAAAAGTATCAACACAAATGAGTCTCAGTAGCATAATACCTAATGAAAAAAATGAGAAAATTCCATTTTTACAATTCTCAGTGTAGTCCCGAGTAAAACAATATATTGTTTAGGGATACACATTATGCATAATAAAACAGTATATACCCGAGTACTGCAATGAGAAACACAGATTTAGCTGTGTAGGTGATGTGAAAGCTGTGATTCAGAAAATATTTGGCACTTCTAGGCATGGTGGCCACACACATTTAATCCCAGCATTCAGGAGGCAGAAGCAGATGGAGTTCCACGAGTTCAAGATCAGCCTGCTTTACACAGTGAGCTCCAAGACAGTCAGGGCTGCATAGATCAGGCAAATGGATGGAACCTGAAAATGTCATCCTGAGTGAGGTAACTCAGTCACAAAAGAATGAGCACGGTATGTACTCACTGATAAGTGGTTATTAGCCCAAAAGTTTGAAATACCCAAGAGTCACTTCGCAGCAACAGTAGGGCTGAGTGTGAGGTCCCAGATGGAGGTGTTGGAGAAGGGACTGAAGGAGCTGAGGGAGTTTGCAGCCCCATGGAGGGAGCAACAGTGTCCACTGGCCTGACCTCCTGATGCTCCTGGAGACTGGATCAACAACCAAAGAATACACATGGAGGGACCCATGGTGCTGGCCACACATGTGGCAGAGGAGGGCCTTGTTGGCCATAGAGGGAGGAGAGGCCCTTGGGCCGGAAGGTGTTAGATGCCCCAGTATAGGGGAATGCCAAGGAGGGAAGCTGAGAGTGAGTGGGTGGGTGGGGGAATACCCTCATAGAGGCAGGGGGAGGGAGAGGGGATAAGGGAGTTCCAAAGGGGAGATCTGGAAAGGGGGAAACATTTGAAATGTAAACAAAGTATCAAAAAAAAGAGGAAATGGGTAAAGAAAGAAAAAGATACTGTTTTTTGTTTTTGTTTTTGTTTTTGAGACTCTGGGTAGTGCAGGCCTGCAAATCCTTTTGTACTTAGTATTTAAATCGGGCATATATGATAGGTGATGTTTTTAATTTAGCTCACGGAAGAAAATACACATGAGGTGTTGTATACCATAGACTAATTGAAATAAAGCCGACCAATTTCAAAATGGTTGTACTATGTTCAACAATGACAAAGTATGAAAATATATGGTACCTGGAAACAAGGAGATATTTATTTTAATGTAATTATGTATTTAGGATAGGCTAGAGAAGCAAAATCTGTAAGATACTTTTGAAATTGTAATTCTATATACCTGTATAGCTAGTAAAAATTATCATTATGATAGTTCCATTTGGGTAAATTTAGTAAAAAAATTGTTTACAAATTTGATGTAATACAAATGTTAAGCAGTATGCTATTTATTGTTAGTACACTAAATGTTAAAAATTATACTGAGATGCACGAAGACACAACACAACCTGGAAAAATTAGAAAAGTACCAACTTCTTAGATGGACTGAAATTAAATTCAAAGCAATTATAAGAGGCAAAGGAAAACTAATATTCTGGAAGAATGAATTGGAAAATAGAAAGCCTAAATCTAGAAAACTACTGTTTATAAAATTATAGGATAAAAGTGTGTGTATGTGTATTGTGTGCAGGCTTGTGGATGCATGTGTTCTCGTGTGTGTGTGTCTGTCTGTCTGTCTGTCTGTATGTGTTTGTGTGTGCATGCACATGTATTAGCAAGTATATAGAGGTCAGATTTGACTTCCCTCTTCCAGTGTGGATTCTATGAATTAAACTCAGATCATCAGGCTTAGCATAAATTGCTTTACTTTTTGAGCCACACATATATTTTATTGAGAAATTTAACTTATTTATTGGGAACAATCCTAATAGAACATATAAAAATGTAACAGGCAACAATAGCACTCTGGATCTGGACATATATTTACACACACACACATATATATGTGTGCTTATAGACTCATTTATTTGTAGGTTATATACAGCTGACATTGAAAAATAGAAATTCACTCATCCCTAGCTCACCTGGAATATTCATATACAGGACCTCAGGACTGCACTGTAATCTGCTTTATTCTCTTCTAGCTACCAGACAAAACACCAGAGACTATGAACAACAGGAATTTATTCTCATAGATTATGAAGTCGAAGTTCAAGATACCAACACATGTGCAGTCTGCTGAATGCTCACCTGGTTTACATATAAACATCTCCTCATTTATCCTTCTAGGCAAAAGCTAGAGATTCCTCCCAGCATCTTTCACTGGAAGTTAAGACCAGTGATTAGGACTCTGCCTGATCCCCTCCCAAAGAGAAGCCTGAGACTCAGTGCCTCCACCACGGGAGCTAGGATTTTAGCTGATAAATTTGGGGGAAGAAGAGACATAAACATTCAGATCACTACAGTTTTTCTGTATGTCTTATATAATTACTGGAGAAAAGATACTGAAGAATCTACGTTCACTAAAAGTACAGCTAAATTAGAACTCATTAACAAAACAATCTTAAAAACAATTTTTTTTGTCTAAAAAGTAGATGCAATCATATTACCCTAACAGCCTTTAAAAAATACCAAAATCTAAAAGATAAGGATAATGTTTCCTAGTAAAATCATCTAACAGGGATAAAGCAAAACGAAGCTGAAAAGTTACAAACTGAGCTGTCTATAAGTACAAAGAAGACTGAGAACCACTAAGCTGAATGTACTTCCAAAGCAAGAAAAGCAAAAAGCATAAGAATCAAATCAAAAAGAAGGAAAGGAAGCAAAAGCAGAAATCAATACAAGAAAGAACTCAGTAGCTGCTGTCATAGTATCACTGTTAGCTGCCATTAAAACCAGAGTGATCCAAAATTCCAAAACCATGGCTTTGGAACCATTAGTAAAAATTTGGTTTGCAATAAGATTGATAAACCACGTGTTGGGAGAGAGGAAGAGAATCTGGAAGATGGGGAGGATGGAGGGAGGTAGAGGAGGAGGAGAAGCCCAGAGTAAGAAAAATGAAATTATAGTCACAAAAGTTGAGTCAAGTGTCTACTCAGTGGGCAAAGTATATGCCAAGTAAACTTAAGGGAGTGAGTTACACTCTGTAGCATCTGTGTTAAGCCTCACGCACAGTGATGTTCACCTGTTTCCACTTCCAGGCTATAGAAGACAACCTCCAGCAGTCCACTTCCACTCAATTATTTCCTTACATCCACATATACAAGTCTACACACACACACACACACACACACACACACACACACGAACACGAACACTGCAAAGCAACTGAATTTCTTGTCTGAAAGCCACCAGATCTCCACAGATGAAGAAACTGCATATAAACTCAAAACTTTATAAATACAAAACATCCTTAGAAAGCTAGTGGAGAATACTTTGAATTCACCCACTTGATGTTTCCAAATTACTCCTACACTCCAGCAGTCTTTATGCTGAAACAGAGCTTTAGATTTAATTCATTTTCTTTTCATGGCATGCTGATGTTCTCATAGAGAGACATATCCTTCCCAGGGAATGCGACTGATCCTTTCCAAACCATTTATTTAAGCAGCTTATGAATGGCAAATTATGTCACTGTTTTTCCCAACCCAGAAGCTTCTAGCATCTCCACACATTATAATTTCACTTTTTTTGCCTTTGTGAGCCTCAGCAAATATTAGCATATGTATTGAATGTTATTTTTCAAGAGCTAAATCAAGACCCAGGGTTATCAAGCTATAGCATGAAGGCCAGGTCATTAGAATTTAATGTGTATTGGTTTTGAGTGTGTGTGTGTGTGTGTGTGTATGTATGTGTGTGTGTGTGTGTGTGTGTGTGTGTGTTTTAAGTGCTAAATAAAATCAAGAGGAAGCTAAACAGATGCTCATACCCACCCTTCTTCTTATCTCAGCTAGTCTGCCTGACTAAAATGGTCATTTTTCCAAAACTTTCATGTCTTATGTAAATGTATCAAATATTTCCAAAAACCATATGTTCTACATTCTAATTTGAATGTGACTGAATATCAAAAGTTAACATTGACAATCAACTTAATAATGCACTCTTAAAGATTTCAGATGAAGTTTGTTGGGGTGTTTTGGTTTGGTTTGGTGGTGACACCAGTCACATGTAGAGAATTCAATGCAAACATTTAAATAAGTTGACTATAAAATCTATTACTTAGAGTAGGTGTCTTAGTTAGGGTGACTATTACTGGTTGAAATACCATGACCAAATGCAAGTGGGGAGGACTGGGTTTATTCTGCTTAGAGTTTCACATCATAGTTCATCATCAAAAGTAGTGAGGCAGGGACTTACGAAATGCAGGAAGCAGAGGCAGTATCTGATGCCTAGGACATGGAGGAATGTTGCTTACTGTCTTGCTCCTCATGATTTGCTCAGTCTGCTTTCTTAGAACCCAGGAATACCAGCCCAAGGATGGCACCACCCACATTGGCCTTGACAATCCCACAATGATAACTAATTAAGAAAATGACTTTTGCAGGTAAATGGATGGAACTAAAAAATATCATTCTGAGTGAGGTAACCCAGACCCAAAAGGATGTGCATAGTATGCACTCACTAAATGGATTTTAGCCATAAAGTACAGAATATCCATGATATACTTCACAGACCCAAAGAAGCTAAACAAGAAGGAAGACCCAAGCCTTCCTTCTGTGTGGGAGAGGAATGGGAGGGTTAAGGGTAATGGTGTGTGGAGAGATAGGAAAGAGTTCCTGAGAGCCAGAGGGTCAGGAGAATGAGAGTGGGGTGGGATGAGGAATTCTCTAAGAAGTCCCAGAGACCTGGGATAGAGGAGGCTCCTAGGAATTAATGCAGGTGACCTTAGAGGAGATGCCTAACAGTGGGGACATGGTACTTGAAGAGACCACCTCATGTAGGCAAGCAGGACCTCCAATGGAAGGATAAGGATACCAACCTACTCACAAACCTTTCGACCCAAAATATGTTCTGTCTAAAAGAAATGCAGGGACAAAGATGGAGCAGAGACAGAAAGAATTGGCACCCAATAACTGGCCTAATTTGACACCCATCCCAGGGTAAGCACTAATCTCTGACACTATTAATGATACTCTATTGTGCTTGCAGACAGAAGCCTAGCATAACTGTCCTCTGATAGGCTCTACCCAGCAGCTGACTGAAACTGATGCAGAGACCCACAACCAAACATTGGATGGAGGTCAGGACTCTTATGGAAGAGCTGGAGCAAGAATTGAACTCCACAAGGAAGACCAACATAGTCAACTAACCTGGACTCTTGGGAGTTCTCAGAGACTGAGCCACTAATCAAAGAGCATATGCGACATGGAAGGAGATCCCCAGTACATATGTAGTAGACTGGCAACTCAGTCTCCATGTGGGTCTCCCAATAACTGGAGTGGGGTCTGTCCCTAAATTGTAGCCAGACTGTGGAGTATGGTCTCCAACAGTGCTGCTTTGTGTGAACTCAGTGGGAGAGGATGCCCCTTATCCTGCAGAGACTTGATTAGCCTTGTTCAGGTATACCCAGTGGGTCCCCATCCTCACAGAGGAGAAAGGGAGGGGAGATGGGGGAAGGGCCTCTGTGACAGCGGGAGGTGGTGGGGCAACAGGATGGAGGACAGTGTTTGGGATGTAGTTAAATAAATAAATAAGAACATAAATAAATAAGAAAATGCCATCAGGTCATGTCTTATGGAGGCATTTTCTCAGTCTAAGTTCCCTTCTCTCTGATGATTCTAGTTTGTTTCATGTTGACATAAAGTTAGCCACATACAGTAGGTAATTGTAGAATTGACAAAAATTAAATGTTTTTGCTTCATATGACAGAATAGCATCATGGTTGTAACATAAAAATAATAATAAAAAAGAATTCACAACTTAAAATGATTATATTCTTTCTTTTATTCAATATGAATTTAATCAAGCCCCACTTTTCTCCTGGAAATATTTTAGACCAGAATTTTTAGGGTTTTGAGTTGGACAATTAAATTTTATATCTTAGTGGCTTGAGTGCTTTAAGTGAATTGAACTGACCGCTTTTAATAGTGTAGGCAAGATTGTCAAGATGTGAGGGCTACTCAAGTAGCCTCTTCCAGATATATTTCCTTATGTAATTAACATGCACATACAATTAAAAGAATACTACCATCAGACTCTAGGTTTAATCAGTTTACTCTACATCAGTTAAAATATACAGAGTGTGGTAATTTGAATGATTATGCCATCCTAGGTTCATATATTTGAATACCTGGTTCCCAGTTGATACAATGGTTTGGGACCCATACTATATCAGAAAGACAAGTTGTAAGAAAACTCATCCACTACCTGCTTGGAATGTCACTGCACATAGGCCTTGAGATTTCAAAAGACTTGAGCCATCCCCAGTTTTCCTCTGTCTGCCTACAGTTTGTGGATGAAAAAGTAAGCTCTCAACCTTTGCTTCACCAGCGTAGATTCAAACCCTCTTAAGCCACAATCCCCAAATTAAATGCTTTCTATTATAATTTGCCTTGGTCTTGGTGTTTTATCACAGCAATAAAAAAGTAATTAAGACAAAGAGTGCCAAGAGAACACTGAGAGCTCTGGCTAGGGTTGTGTTTAGTGATAGGAACAGAAATTCATTCAATACCTATGATTAGGGTTTAGGCCGTCATTGCTAGAAAAAATAAAACCCCAACCCAGGGTAAATATATCTGTTGACATGGCATGAAGTTTAAAAGAATATATAAAGGAAGAAGTTGTTGATTGCCCCTTCTGTATTATATCAAAAAAGAATCTGATTGCTACATCTAAATTGTAGGTCATAGGCAGTGTACCGACTTCAGGAATCTGACACATATTTATCACTTACCCAATTCTCTCTCTCTCTCTCTCTCTCTCTCTCTCTCTCTCTCTCTC